>APFE030323036.1:0-32888 GCA_000404065.3 Pinus taeda
TCAGTGGAGACAAGTGTTAGAGATGAGTGAAAGGGCAAGACAGTTGTTAGTTGTGACTATAGTTGTGCATGTGATTTGCACAATCAATGGATTGAGTATTGCCAATGAGGATTGCGTGGTATAGACAAGGGAAATACAAGTTTGGATCAGCCATTCTCATCTATTCTCATGCAGGATTGGGTAGTGGAGGCAGGCAAGCAGCGGAGGAGATTTGAGCCAGTGATTGATTCAGATCTTAGCTAGTTTGTGTGTAACAGGTGGAGATAGTACTGAGTACTTGTGAGGAGTATTGTACTATGTATTGTTACATGTTCTCAATCAATATAATATATAGATAGTTGGGGGTTTTCAGCTTTATGCTTTCCCCGGGTACATACTGTGTTGATATGTGTGATTGATACTTCAATGTGCGCATGCTTGATGTTTCTTTAATACTGCAAATTGATGATCAACGTAGAGGAGGTTATGTATTATGCATGTATTCCGCAATTAGTGTATAATCGAGATATCTCTGTGAACAAGTGTCATATTATTCAGAAATTTCTACAACAAAAACCTATAAGAATCCATACAGATGGTGGGATACATGTTGGTAAATTCTAGAAGGGTGATACTACTATTAGCAGTGTTACACCACACGAATAACGCTTCCCTATGATTATTTCATCCTGGAATGTTTGAGGCCTCAATAGCAGGGGAAAATTAAGGTATTTAAAAGATAGGATTAGCAAGGACCACCTGAGCATAATGATCATTCAAGCAACAAAAATCTCTAAAAGCACACTGAAGGAAGTTGTACAAAACATGAAATTGCAGTACGAGGTGGTGGCTCAGGATTCCAATAGTAGCTCAGGGGGACTAGCTATCCTTTGGAATATGAAGGAGGTAATATTTGACAAATGGGTGAGCTTTCCTTTGATCCTATGAGGAAAGTTCCAACATATTGGGTCCAGAGATTGGGCCATGTTGACTGGGGTATATGGGCCTCACATTCTAGTGGAAAAAAGATGTTTCCTTGAAAATATAGGAAAACTAAAATGATTATATGAGGAAGAGCTATGGATCCTGAGAGGGGATTTTAATGTTATCACTTTGCTAGAGGAAAAAAAGGGGGGTCTTAGGAGGATGGATGTCGACATGGAGGCATTCAGGGACACTATGGAAGGTATGCATTTAATAGACATACCCACAATCAATGGAATATTTACTTGAAATAACAGGTGGGGAGGAGCACAATAGGTAGAATCTAGACTGGACCAATTCCTGGTATCAAAACAAGTCATAAGCCACGATATCTTTGTCGAAGCCTCGATCCTATACGATATGGGATTAGATCACTAGTCGATAAGGATTGAGCTGGATCTCAAAGCAGGCCCAAAGAATAGGCCCTTTCACTTCAAATCATTCTGGCTAAGGGACCCACAGTTTATGCAAAAAGTGGAGGGTTGGTGGAAGGAAAATGAGGTGCAGGGGAGAAACCACATGCACACCTTCTAGCTTAAACTAAAAGACCTGAAAACCGAAATAAGAAATGGAGTTATGAAGAGTTTGGGAATATCTAGAATGATCAGAAGAAACTAGAGGAGAGTATGAAAGATGTGCAGCAAAGAATCATAAGAGGAGGTAGATTAGAAAGGTTGGCAAAGACCGAAGGAAGGTTACTAAACTAGCTCGAAGAATGAAGAAAGCAAGAAGAGATTTTGTGGAAGGAGAAATCATAAATTCAATGGCTCCTAGAGGCAGAGTGCAACACACAGTTCTTCCATAAGGCAATGATTCAACACAGGAAACATAACCATATTTTCTCACTCAAAGATGAAGAGGGGAATCTATTGGCTCAGCACGAGGAGATGGAAGAGTTGGTGGTCAACCACTTCAAGAACTTGTTGTTGGAATCGGACTAGGGCAAAGAGAATGTTATTGGCAGAGTTACACAACATATACCCTAGATAGTCTCACAAGAACAGAACATGGCCCTAATGCGGGTAGTGATGATGATAGATGTAGAAGAGGTCATCAAAGGAATGGTTAAAAACAAGGCTCCGAGAACTTATGGATTTACAGTGGAATTCTACCAAGCTGCTTGGAAATTTATAGGTAAGCACATCCTGGAAGTGGTAGAGGAATCACGCCGAAATTAGAAGGTATGTCCAAGTTTGAATTCTACATTCATAGATTTAATTCCTAAATCTATAAAATCAAAAAAACCTCAGGGGTTTAGACCAATTTCTCTTTTAAATTCATTTATAAAATTATCTCAACCATCATTGTCAAGCATTTTAAACCACTACTGTCAACTTTGATATTACCGAAGCAATCAGGTTTTGTGGAAGGGTGTCAAATTATGGATGGTATCATAATCTCTCAAGAAATGGCTCACTCCCTTAAGCATCTTAAATTTCCTGGCATGATGATCAAGCTAGACGTCTCCAAAGCTTATGATCATCTGAGCTGGTCCTACCTGACAAAGATATTGATATCCTTTGGTTTTGAGCATAGATTGGTAAATTGGATTCTAGTTATGGTTTCAACATCAGTGTGCTCCATAATGCTCAATGGTTCCCCATCCATAACCTCTAATCCCACTCGGGGCCTTCAGCAAGGGGACCCAGTATCTCCTTTCCTCTTCATCCTTATAGTTGAGAGATTGGGTAGGTTGAAAGAAGTGGTTTGATCTTCCCACCTGAAAGGCCTTCGACCCTAGGGTTTTGATTTACCCAGCACCCATCAACAATTTGTAGATGACATAATTATTTTTTACCAAGTTTCTTTAAGGGGAGCTTGGAAAATCAAGGAAATTCTGCAAGATTTTATGATGGCTTCAGGTAGGCTGATTAATAATGAGAAATCAAACATCTTTTTCAACTCCCCTAGAGCTGCTCAAGTTTTTCTGGCCTCCATGATGGTATTTGGCATAGGGATAATTCTGATGAAGTATCTAGGGATTCCTCTAACATTCAATTCTCTCAAAACCTCCTGCTGGAAATACCTCTTGGTTAAAATCCAAGCAAAGTTCAGCAGATGGTTGTTTCATGTGCTTAAATTGGAAGCTAGAACTGTGCTAATCAAATTTGTCCTCCAATCGATCCTGATATATCAACTCTCCAGAATGGTTTCCCCTAAAACATCTTGCTCCACCATGGTGGATACATTCAGAAAATTTTTATGGCAAGGTTCTCAAAGAGTAGGGAAGTGGGAATTGGTTTCCTGGAGTATGTTAAACCTCCCAAAGCTGAATGGAGGTTTAAGCCTCAAAGACTCGTACATAATAAACCAAGCCATGGGAGCCAAGTTATGGTGGAGATGGATAAAAGGGGGAACTGACTTATGAAAAAAAATATGAACCTGAAAGTATAGTATGCCAATCCATCCTAAAGATATCCTTAGATACAGGGACCCTCCACAAGGATCAACTCTTTGGAACTTGGCAACAAAGAATAGGGACCTTATAAAACAACACTTCGTCTGGAAAATAAGAAATGGGTGCACAACATTATTCTGGTAGGACTCATGGTAACAAAGAGAAAAACCTTTCAGTCAAAAGACCTTGGAGAGATTTTATTATACACAACCAACTATACGGTGGACTAGTTTTGGAAAAATGACCCCCAAAATAAAGGATGGTCGAAATGGAAGGAGATAGGGGACTAGAAAGATCCACCACCCTCGGAACAATGGAAATCCATGGAATAGGAATTCTAATCAAGGAAGATAACATATCAATAGGGGGAAGACATTTTGAGATGGGGATACACAACCAAAGGTACCTTTAGCATTAAGGAGGCCTATAAGACCATAGTAGAGGAGCACCAAAATCACCAATGCCCCCTATGGAAGAAGATCTGGACGAGAAAACACTCGCTGAAAATAGTCCATTTCCTATGGTTGGTTGGCCATGGGAGAATCCTAACTTGGGATCAACTTCAAAAAAGAGGCCAGCAAGGTCCATCCTAGTGTGTATTTTGTGGACAACACATCGAAACTCTGGAACACCCATTGAATTCTTACCCCTTTGCAAACCAAAAATGGAATCAGCTCAGGAATTTTTTTGGTCACCTTGAAGGGGATCCTCAGAGTATTAAAGAAGCCATAATCCAATGGCCCAAATGGATTTTCTTGAGCCCCATTGTTAACAGAGCTTGGAAATTATCCTTGGGCTTTATAGTTTGGGCCCTATAAAAAGAATGAAACAACACAATTTTCAAAGATAAACAGAATGCTCAGGGAATATGCGAAGGGATCACTTAGAACATAAGAGAGACTATTCTATCAAATCAATGGAATTTTGATGACTAGCAAGCAGGTCCAGTCAAAGCTAGTATTATGAAGTGATTAAATCTAGCAGACCCCAACTCATGGAAACTAAATTCCCCTACTTCATCATCAATATACTTTACAAGGCCTTAGCGTGGATTTATCAAACTTAGCTTCGACGAGGCCTTGAAAGAGAACCCTACAAAAGTTGGTTTTGGAGGATTATTCAGGGATCATAAAATGAAAACCAAACTCATCTTCATTGTAGATTGTGGGTATGCCAGTAACAATGAGGCACCATTCACTATTGTCAAACAAGGCCTACTTCTAGCCTAGAAATTGGGCTACAAAAGACTAGTGATTGAAGGGGATTCTCAATTGGTCGTGGAAGTAATTAAGAAGTTAAGCCAAGGATCCCATTGGGAGAAAATGAGTCATAGTTGGCGCTTAGCTCATTTGGTGTAGGAGGTGGGAGATATCATGCTTATGTTCAACTATATAGTCACATCGCATGTCAGAAGGGAAGGGAACAAAGTAGCTGACTTCCTGGAAAATAGGGGTTGTGGGCATCTAGGTAGGATAATCGAGATGGCCTAGCCACCCAATTCAATGGAAGGAGAGTTGACTCAACTCCAAGGTATCTTAGATAAAGATAACAAGGATAATTAACAACAAGAGGAGAGCATGAATCACCCCCCCAATCGAGGTGCGAGCCAAAATTAATGGGATGTACGAGGTCATGAAGGCAAGTAGTAAGGTCCCCGCCACCCTTTGCATGTAGCCAACACTTGGAGAAGTGGTGGTAAGATTGCGAGAGTTACTGCATGTGAGTTGTGAGGAGTTAAGGCCTTCTGGAGTGGGCATAGGCTCATTTTGAAAGTGTATGCGAGAATTTTAGGTGAGAAAGGTCATGTAGTGGTGGAATGTTGTCTAGGTGATTGCAGTCCTAGGGGTTTCTTGCTACTAGAAGAATACGATGTTCGCAAACCTTGGGAGCACTCTCTGGTATGTATCCAGTCTGCACCCTACCAATTTAGCTAAAATGGAGATGAGTAGGCATCACTCTAATGATACCTTACCTGTGTCAAGACTAGGGGATAATGGTTTTTTGAGTAGTCATAGGCACGACTCCGTCTGGTACTTGGGAGGGCCAGTGGCAATTGTATTGCTTGTCCTGGTGTTTGTATAATTTCGGATTTGCTTGTCACGGATGGGGGCATGCAGGGTAGAAGGAGTCAAAAGGAGGGATGATGAACATCACCCTCTGATGAGCCCTAAAAATGGGTAAGTTATTGGGCTCATTTTGCTAATTATTCTCTATTAATCCACCATTTTTCATAGTTTTATGCATGCTTTTGAATATATTTATGTTAATTGAATGAATGAGAATGAGAATAGTCACTTGACCACAAAGTCTAATACGTGCTTATTGCATATTTTTGGACATCATTTGGACCAAGGTCAAGCATTTATGAGCAAGTTGACAACCAAATATGAAGGAACAAGGCTAAGGATTTGTAGGAAGGGTGTCTCTTGAACTAAATGACCCCTTCCTCGATTTCTCCACCATCAGCTCGGAGTCCAACAACCCACCAAAGATGATTTCAAGGGGCAGCCGAGCATATTATGTGAAGTGGCTGATTAAATGCAGCTTTGAGCAGACAAGCTCCTAAAGTTAAGGAGGACTGTTGGGAGTCCTCATGTTGCATAAGTAGGAAAGATTCAAGCCTTGGTAGTTTAGCTATTGAACAGTTTTTTTTTGCACTTTAGTGCAGCACTGCATTTCAGCTCATTTTCGAGCTCTTCCTGTAAACAGTTTTGTGACATGTTTATTTTTTGAGTACTAGAGATAAATTTCACTTTGCACCAGCTCTAAGCTTTCCTAGGAGGTTGTAGCTCTTGGGGTTGGGCCCAACTCAAGTGCTAGTCCCTCCTTTGTGTACTTTTATGTGTTTTCCTTGCATTCATAGAATAATTTCTATTATTTAGGTTAAGATCTTGCTTTTTTTACTTAGGTTGTTTTTGATGATTAAAATAGCTTTTCATGCTTCAGGTTGATTTGATAATTTGGTAACAGAAAAGATCCGAAAAAAGGCCATCAAGCAATCCTTGATCTCATCTCCCCCTCCTTGGGACCATGAGCTGAGACCAAGGCATACTTGCTGCCACAAAAACACTGTTTTTTCCTTTCCATGCAATTGCTAGTGTTAGATTTTTAGCTGGAAAAGTTGATACCAGTTATACTTGCATGTTTAGATCTATACTTTCTTAGTTTCCATAGTTATCTTGCATGATTTCCTGTCTATAAACTTTTGTTCATCATGTTTCTGGTTTTTAGGTCAAATTAGGTCAAAATAGATAGATCTCTGGTTTTTCTAGTATTTGTTCGATCAGTTTTGGAAAATAGTGTGCAGAGCAACTGTAATACATCCCTGCCTCTCCTTCCTCCATCACACAACCTGCTCCAACTCCTAATCCAAGATTCCTTCCCTTCATTTGCCACACTTTTCTAATTTTCCCTAATTTCTACATTCTTGTGCATCATTTATCCCTCCATCCTTGAACAAATTCAACCACCTTCATCACTCCATAGCTTCATCCACCAGGTCCTAGACCCCTTCACATCCTCATCCATCCTCCATTTCCACTTTCCCACCATTTCTCCACCATCAACCCTCTAAAATCCTCTTTCGGCTCTTCCTGTAGAACTTCCTGTAGAACATCCTGTACAACCCCTACAGACTTCCTGTAGAAGTTCACGTGAGCAGTTTTTTGAGATATGATCACTGTGAAACTCTTTAGAAGGGTGATAGGGACCCCTTAGGCCCTCTCCTCACTTTACCAACCTCCTGCAAGTGCCCACTCTGTTTCCTTTCGCCAATCAACCTCTGCACAGTTAAAAATCGTTAAAGCACATGCATAATAATTCTGCAAAATTACTCAAAAATACAAAAAGATGTTTTTTCCATATTTTCCTTCAGAAGTAGCTTAGTCACATGCATTTTTCATTTCCAAGAGTCAATGGTATCCATTTCCACAGCTTTCATCTCTTTTCTTGCACTAGTAGGGTTAGTCGGTAAAACTAGGGTTTGCATTTCCTTTCAGCTTTTAGCTTCTTTCTGCAAGTAGACTAGCCTCTTTTGAGTTAGCTTTCATCCATCACAGTTAAAAGCTTCTTTTAAGAGCTCATAGAAGTTGTCTTAAGCTCTTAGAAAACTTTTGCCAGCTGATCAAGTGACAGCCTGCGGCAAGAGCTAGTACTTGTGCATATAGCACCGTCGCTTCCAAGTTTGTTACAAACAACCGGGTTGATAAAAGTAAAGAAGGGAGTCCTAGGAGTTGTAGCATAATTGTTGTAATACTGGATCTCACCATCTTTTTGGCACCGTTTCCGATGAAGTGTCAAAGTATTTGTGATTGCTCCTTTTCTTCTATTTTCTATTGTAACCTTCTGCGAAGTAGTTTATTTCGGCAAGAGTAGAGTAGTTGTTTCATTTCCATTCTGCAATTTCATTTCCACAAAAGCATATTAGACATTTCCTGCTTTCCTAGAATAGCATTTCAATTCTGCAAGCATAGATTATCATTTCAATTCTTCAAGCGTAGATTAGCCTTTCAATTCCGCAATTTCAATTCTGCAAGCGTAGCTTAGCATTTCATTTCTGCAATTTCATTTCAGCAGCATAGATTAGTGATTTCTTGCTTTCATTTCAATTCTGCAATTTTCATTCCAGCAAGGTTTACTTTAGTTAGTTGCAATTTGTTGTTCAATCAATTTCAGTTTTGCAGGTACAAGCAGAGAAAAACACAAAAATCAACCAAAAATATTTCATTTTATGCCTCGTAGGAACAGACACAATTCAAGAAAATTCTTATCCAACACCCCTACCACATCACTGAGTCACCCTTCTCTCTTCTTCGGTGGCATTGAACCTCCAGAGATATATGAAGATCCTATAACAGAAGAAGAGCAAGAAACCATTCCTCTTGAGACCATGGCTGAACACAAAAACGGTATAGGAGATGAGGAGAGGATAGAAGGTGCCTTTCCCATCCGAGAGACCAATGGGGACACAAAAATGAAAAACATAAGTCCCTCATCCTTACCTCACTTCCATGGATTGACCACTGAAGACCCTGATACATTCTTGTTTGAGTTTGTTGTCCTTTGTCAAACCTATGACTATGCAGAAGATGAGCAAAAGTTAAAAGTCTTTCGCTCTACCCTCAAGGAAGCAACACTACACTGGTTCATGGGGTTACCTGGAAACGGTATCACAACTTGGGCTCAGATGCAGCAAGCCTTTAACAACAAATACTGGGATTACTGTAGGTCAAAGGAAGCGAAGGGAGAAATCTTTCAGATGACCATAGGAAGTGATGCATCTTTAGAAGACTATGAAGAAAGGTTCCAACTGAGTTATAAAAGGGCCAGGTGCACACTTGACCCTGAATCTCTGAAGTTGGTTCTGCTCTGAGGAGTCCCTGAAGACCTTCTAGATACCCTACATTTACTAGCTAGACGAGACATCTACCAGCTACCTTATGATGACATAAAGATTGTGTTTAGAAACCATTATAGGGCAGCCTGGAAAAGAGGTAGGGGGAGTCAACTTTTAGCCAGTGCCACCTTCTCCAAACATGAGTTTGCAAATCAGATGGAAGACCTTAAAAGTGAGGTGAGATAGACCATTGCAATGAAAATGGACACCTTCCGGATCCAACAGAAGAAAGAGGAAGCTGAGAGGGCTTTGGCCATCTTTTGTCTGAGATGTACAAGGAAGCATCCTCGGAACGAGTGTCCATTTCACTCAGTAGAGATATGTTTTGTTTTTGACACAGACCACCCTACAAACCAGTGCCCAACCTTAACCGTACTTAAAGCTATGTACCAAGGGGCTGAAGGAGCCACTGAACCACTCTACTTCCTAAACCATAGGAGGACACATGGATCGAGACCTTACGAGTAGGGGATGCAAGAGACATCCTAGACTTATCACAACCCCAACCAATCCACTCACATACCTTCTCGGGGTCCCCCTACTCATCCTTCTTGGTTCGCACCCCCTCCTTGGTCATATCCATCTCACTACCATACTCAACCTGTTGCTCATTCGTTTCATTCTCATGTTCAGTCACAACCTCAGCGAAATGCACCTCAACAGGGGTGGAGGCCCCAATACAACTCTCCTCCCACTATTCTGCCTCCAACACTTGCTTAACCATAACCATTACCTCTTACTCCTCGGAGACAACCCCAGATGCCTGTTCAACCGAACCCGAACCCCAATAACAGATAGGCCCATCAAGTATACACTAGAGAGACAACATGCCCTGCCTATGCTGTGGAGATTTAGGAGATAAACCTACTATTTGGGAAGATCCTCCCAGATAGAAAACCTCCTCCCAAGGAGGATGAAGAAGAGAAACGGGAAAGTGAACCCAAATCCATTCCACCCTTTCCTGAGAGACTAGCTGGAACCACGCAACCAAACCCAGAAGAGACTGAACTTCTAGGAGAGCTTAGACATTATGTGTAAAAATACCACTTCTCCAGGCCATAAAAGATGTACCAATCTACAACAAATTGATCAAAGAGAAGTGTTTCAGGCACCTAAGCAGGCGCAAGAGAGATGCCCCAACTATCAATGTCATAGGACAATTGTTCGACCTAATGTTGGGACAAGTAATCTGTCCAAAATATCTGGAACCTGGGAGTCCTGTAGTTGATGTCCACATCAATGGCTCCATAATCCTCCACACCTTGATTGATCTAGGGGCTTCCATTAATGTGATGACCAGGGACACTATGCTCAAACTCAACCTTCAAAGTTCCCTGAGAAAGTCCTCGACAGTACTGTAGTTAGTAGATCGCTCCAACGTGACCCCCGAACAGATAATGGAAAATGTCATAGTCTCCATTGATTCTTGGGAGTACCCTACGGATTTCTTGGTCCTTCAGCTAAAGGAAAAACTCACTGGATGCCCCCTCATTTTGGGAAGGCCTTGGTTAGCTACTGTAGATGCTTACATCAGTTGTCGAGCTAGGAGCATGACCATTAAGAATGGGCCAATGTCCAAACAACTAGTCCTATATCCTCCTGCCCAACCTCTGCTAAAACATGACTTACCTCTCTGGTTGGAGGAGGAAGATGAGGATGAAGTCTACTCTGCACCATTGTGCACAGTGGAAGCCACCAGAGGAGGTCCTCAAACCGAGGATGACCTTATTGAGAATTTGATTCAAAATCCACCTCCCAGTGTGCTGCCATTAGAAGAGTTGGTAGAAGACACCCAAGCCAGTGCTTTAGTGGATCTCTGTGTGGCTGATCCGACCTCTCCCCGAGTTAAGAATGTCGAATTTGGCCCTGAAAGAACCTTGAAGATCAACTCGTCCCTATCCCCCTCTTAGGAGAAGGAGCTGTGTATCTTATTGAACCGCCATTTGGATGTTTTGGCTTGGAGCTATAAGGAAATGAAAGGAGTCCACCCTTTAGTCTGTACCCATCACATTTACATTAAAGAGGATTTTAAACCAGTCAGGCAGCCTCAAAGGAGAATTAATCCAGCCCTTAAGGACATTGTCAAAGAAGAACTGCAAAAATTGTTGGATGCAGGATTCATCTACCCAATCTCTGATAGCGAGTGGGTTTCTCCTCTGGTGCTTGTGCCCAAGAAAAACGGGAAGTGGAGAATCTGTGTAGATTATCGAGAACTTAACAAAGCTGCCAAGAAGGACCATTTCCCTTTGCCTTTCATAGATCAAGTGTTAGATGGCCTGGCAGGGAAGAAGTTATTTTCCTTCTTAGATGGGTTTAGTGGGTATAATCAAATCCAAATCAGCCCGAAAGACCAAGATAAGACCACTTTCACTTGTCCATGGGGTACCTTTACCTACCGGGTCCTTCCCTTTGGGTTATGCAAAGCAACTGCCACTTTCCAGAGAGTAGTACTGATCATATTTGTTGAGCTGGTTCATGATTCGGTGGAAATCTATATGGATGACTTTACTCTTATGGGTCCAACTTCCAAGAAGAATTGACTAACCTGGGAAAAGTTTTAGCCAAGTGTATTGAAATAAACCTATCCCTTAGTCCTAAAAAATGTGAATTCCTGATGACTGAAGGGACCGTGCTAGGTCATACAATTTCTCGGCAAGGATTATAGGTGGATCCCAATAAGATTGCTATCATCCAAAGGGTTCCACCTCCTCAAAAGGTAAGAGATGTTTGGAGTTTTCTAGGCTTAGCGGGATATTATAGAAGATTCATTAAAGATTTCAGTAAGCTGGCTTCTCCATTGTTTGTTCTTTTGGGAAAGATGTTGAGTTTATATGGACTGACAACTGTCAACAAGCTCTGGATGCATTGAAAGGTAAGCTGGTAACTGCCCCAATCTTGAGAGGTCCAAACTGGGCCCTACCTTTCCACATTCACACAGATGCCTCGAACAAAGCCATAGGAGCAGCCTTAGGACAAGTTGAAGAGAAGCTACTGTATGCCACATATTTTGTCAGTAAAAACCTATCTAAGGAAAAGTTAAACTATATTGCAACCGAGAAAGAGCTCCTAGCTGTAGTCCATTCCCTAAACAAGTTCATACACTACATCACTGGTTATCAAACATTCATACACACTGATCATGCTACAATTAGGTATTTGATGAATAATCCTGATGTAAATGCTTGTATCATTAGATGGTTACTTTTATTGCAGCAATTTGATTTGACCATTGTTGATAAGCCAGGTAAGGAAAATGTTGTTGTTGATTTTCTATCTAGACTAGATTTGCCTGCAGGTGAAGAAGGGATGGTGGATGATCAAATGCCAGATGAACACCAGTTTGCTATTTCAGTACTCTCTCCATGGCTTTCTGATATAGCAAATTACTTAGTTTCAGCACAGTTCCCGCCACACCTATCCTCAAAAGAGAAGAGCAAGATTGTGAGGAAAAGTGCCCCATTCACTTGGATTGGGGGAAACCTGTTTAAACTTGGCCCGGATAAGATTTTGAGGCGATGTGTCAGGGAGGAGGAAGTTTTTGACATCCTCCTAACCTATCATGATGGGCCTTGTGGAGGTCACTTTGCAGCAAAAAGAATCGCCTTCAAAATTCTATAGGCAGGCTACTATTGGCCCACTCTTCATCAAGATGTCAAGAGATACATCAGCCAATGTAACCGAAGTTAAAGGATGGGGAAACCGACTCCAAGGGATGAATGCCCCTCCAACCTCAAGTGGCTTTCGAGCCATTTGAGAAGTGGGGCATGGACTTTGTGGATCTTATCAACCCTCCTTCAAAACAAAAGTCTTACATCATTGTGTGCACGGACTACCTGACAAAGTGGGTAGAAATAAAGGTAATCAAGGCAACAACAGAAGAAAAAGTGGTTGAGTTTTTGAGGGAAAATATCTTCTACAAGTTTGGCTACCCAAGAGAGTTAGTCACAGATCAAGGAAGTCAGTTTACCTCTAACCTGATTCAAGACCTGCTCGCTCATCACAAGATTAAGCACAGAACTTCCAGCCCTTATCATCCGCAAGTAAATGGACTGGCGGAAGTCACTAACAGAGATTTGGAAGAGATTTTGACTAAAGTGGTGAGCAGCAGCAGAACAGATTGGGCAGATCGCTTGGTTGAGGCCACCTGGGCCTGCAACACTACCTGGAAAACTACAACAGGTTTCACACCTTATGAGCTGGTCTACGGGAAGAAGGCTTTGTTGTCCATAGAATTTGAATATAACACATTAAGGTTGGCAGCTCAGCTGGACCTAGATCTCAGCAATGTACAGCAGTAAAGATTACTTCAGCTGAATGGACTAGATGAACAGAGAATGCAAGCCCTTCTCCACTCAAAGGTGGTCCAAATTCAAAGAAAGATATGGCATCACCGACACCTTAAATAAAATCAATTTCAGCCAAGAGATTTGGCGCTATTATATGATTCAAGATACAAGGATTTCAAAGGAAAACTGAGGGAAAGATGGTTGGGACCATATACAGTGGAGAAATGCAATGACAATGGTTCAGTACTTATCAGGACCATTGATGAAGAAGCCATCACCATACTCGTCAATGGGCATCAACTAAAAATCTACAGGAAGCCCCTTTCTAAGCAGGAGTTCATTGAAACTCTAGATAAATCAGTGTTAGTAGTGGAGCAGGCCCCTGTCTCCACTCCACCCACACCTTGAACACACAAAAAAAAGAGAAAAAAACAGAATAAAAGAATAAAAGATCCTTGGGTGAAAACCTCTGGGAGGCGCCTAGGGCAAATAGTGAGGGTGAAAACCTCTTGGAGGTTCCCCAGCTATTTCAGACTAACAAAAAAAAAAGAGAGAAAGAAAGAAAAAAGAAAAAGAAAAATAAACCTAATTTCTGTTGAATAAATTTCAAGTTGCAGGAAGGACATTGTAGGTTAGAAGGATCGCACAAGACAAAGACAGAGGTCAGCACCAAGCTGCAAGCATCCCTCATAATCCATTCCTCCATGACCGCTACCCTTTCCTAATATTTGGTCTCATTCGGGCTAAGATTTCACCTTCTACAGGAAGTTCTATGTCTTCTACAGGAAGTTCCATGTCTTCTACAGGAAGATCCGGTAGAACCTACAGACAAGCCAAAATTGATCTCAGAAGAGGACCCGAAGGTTGGGAATCTGCCTATGAGGCTATAAACCTCCATATTTCCATCCATCACCATATGTCACCCTTTTTCCATCTCTGTGCACCTCCATTGCACTCATTTTTTTTATGTTCCTGCACAGTCACACACAGAAATCTTGTTTTCTTCATACTACCAAAAAAAACTTTTTAATGACAAATCAGGTAGCAGTTTTTCACTCACCATACCTGTTACCTTCCATCTAGACTCCTCATCAACCAAGACCCTCATCAGCAGTATAGCCTTGCTCATTCTAGCTTGCAGTCCAAGAGGAGAAGCAGCTATAGGACAGCCTGAAGGAATCCTGTAGCCGCTGATCCCTCTGAAAGACATACTCCAAAGACAAGGACAACAAAGTATGGCAGAAGAAACATGCATGGAGCTCTACTTGAACATATAAACATCAGCAATAGTTGAGGCCAAGCATGCAGTGTGCATGCAGCAATAGCAAATGATGGAATGGTTTCCAAAACCTGAAATATGCATAACACAACTGTAACCATGCAGGTAAGTGCCTAAACTCGTTCTTCAATTGCATAAATCATATTTTAAAGCTGCATGACTATGGGAATGGTTCGGATTGAGTGGAATCGGTGGCCAGTCAATTGGCCACCCTCAGTCAATTACATATCCTCGTGGAATCCAAACGAGCCTCGTTACATTCAAAATTGTCAATTAGATGTGCAGCCAACACGTGTGGAGTGTCCATTTAGGGAGAAATCGTTCGGACTGGTAGTGGTGGCGGCAGATAATGAGAGAAGGGAGGTGATGGCAGTCAGAAACATGCAGAAACATTATGGCTATGACGTCAAATCAATGGTCCGGTCTGGCCACCTCATCCCCTCACCACAAATCACGCCGCAGTTAAAAGATGCTAAATTAAAACATGCACCACCCTCTGTTCATTCTGCACTCACGGCGTTCTCTACTGGAGTACGCATCCACCGCTTCCAGAATAGTTAACCAGTCATCCTCCACCAGTTTTTCTGCCTATTTTCAAAAATCTCCCGCCTATCGGGCTCTATCGGAAGCATAGTTTCATTCTACAGGAACCAGGAGCCTTTTACAGGAAGGGTTCTACAGGAAAGGCAGAGAACGGCTCTGCAGAAGGAAAGCCTGGAATGTTCATCGAATTTCAAGCTCCAAACAAGGTAGGCTCAGGAAAACCTCTCTGTGCATGATTTGTTTGTGCAAGGTGGTGAATTAAACGGCATCAGATTGAAAAATGAGAGTAAAAGTTTTCCTATGCGTTGAGAAAAAACGTGAAAGTTTGCCTGCATATTTCACCGATTTTACCCAGTTCTTTCTCTACATTCTGAAATCTCCTCATCATTTTTAAATTCTCCTGTAAGGAAGATACATGTAGCAGTAGAGGCTAGCCTATGTGTGTGGAAAAATTTGAATTTACATATCTATCTATGTGCTGAGAAGAGGACCTGTGTCCTTATACTCCATTCTGTTAAAAAAAAAAAAAAAAAAAAACCTTCTCATAAACAAATAGTCCAATTCTGAGTGACAACAGTTTTAAAACAAGGGAATTATTGCTATTTGATAGTATAAGAAACACACGAGAAATTCATTCTTAGGTTTAGAAGAAACTGAATTCAGCTATCCTCTGTTTCAATGATTGACTGTTTGTTTTCCTGAGCATTTTCTTTTCTGGTTAAAACATAAAAAAAGCACTCAACACTATGCTAGGAGGATTCATAAGGAAAGAACCCTCAGACTCTAGCAAGTTGCACGAGCACCCTGAGGTGGTGGACCTTTTCACCCAGGCAAATTGGTTATCCTTCTTTGACAAAATTCAGGGTTATGATGAGGAGATAACTGAAGAGTTTTTAATGTCCCTGAGACCACATTCAAAGACACATGCCACAGTTAGTTTTAGGGGTTTGACCCTAGAACTTACCCTTGAGCTCATTAGTAGAATTACTGGTCTACCACTGGGGCTCCCTTGGAGCAAAGAAGAGAGATCATTGGGCCAAGTTGCTAAGAAAACATTTTTTTTACTCGAGGAGCATCCTGTAGAAGACAAAAACGGAGTTAGAAGAACTAGCTTGCCTCCTCTCTGGAGTGAAGTTAGTTATCAAATTATGAAGTACATCACATGTGAAGGGAGGTTTAGCATCATCTATGGATATCATTTCAGGTTGTTACATGAATTAAGGCATGGGATTGACTTGCCTCCAGCCAAGAAACTGAGCATCCCATATTTCCCTCTTTAGTCCTTAATTGAATGTGGTACAAAGCTAAATGAAGGGATCCTAGATCAGTTGGCCCACCATGGGCTCATCAAACTGTTGGTGGAAGATGCTTTACACACCTATACTATCCCCATATCTTGGGAAATATTTAAAAACATGTCCAGGAATGATAACATTAGAACTTTGGCTGAGAACATTACCCCATCTAGCAGTGAGGAGGGGGGGAAAACTAAAGAAATTGAGAAGAAAAATGATGAGGGAGCACAGGGCATTCAAGCAGAGGGCAAAATAGAGGAAGAATAGAAAGAAAAAGAAGAATTTGGCAAGACTGCTTAGCCTAAAACAGAGGAAGAAACAACAAAAAAAATAGCAAGGGAAAAGAGGATATAGAGTAGAAAGGAAAAGGCCGAGAAAGCCCAAATGAAGGTTGCCACAGCCAAAGCAGGCACCCAGAAAGAAAAGGGAAAGGCACACCCTGAGATATTAGTCATACAGACAGAAACAGTGGACATAGAGATTTCTTTAGGAAGCGAAGAAAAAGAACAGTAGGAAGAGAAATCCCCTAAGACGTTGGCAAGGGAGGCAGCAGCTATGCTTGCTGCATTAAGCACACCTACAAAACAAAAAGGAAAGAGAAAAAGGAAAACCTCCATGTACTTTAAATCCAGGAGAAGCATAAGGATCAAAGTGGGCAAACCCCAGCCATAATCAAAGGAACCAATTTTCATTGAGGACATTACCCGTAAATAGAAGAAAGAGTCTCCCTCAAAGATATCTATCACCTATGAAAGAGGAAGCCCAAAAACATCCACCAAGAGAGAGAGAATTAGGATGATGAACTCAAAGACAACTCTACAGGAAGCTGAAACATCTCTACAGGAGACTCTAGCTAAGTTAAAAGAGACTGAGAAATTGGAGGAGAAGGTAGCCAAAGAATCACAGGGAGAAGAAAAGACCGAGAAGATACTGGATCCAAGCCCTCAGCCTAGCTTGGGCTCATATTACAACCTGTTAGAAGGTGGGAAGATCATCCCACAGAAGTTTGTTGTCCCACTTTTCTTTGCATTGGAACAAGAACGGGTTAGGACTCACACTTGGATGAGGATTTCCAAATCCAAGGGTGTTGCAGACATAGGCCACTTGGAAGAACAACTAAAAGAATCAAGAAAAGAGTTGGCCATGGTGAGGCACATGAAAAGCAGTCAAAGAGCTAGATTACAAGAAGAGAATGAGCTACTGAAAAAGTAGTTACAGCTACAGGAAGGTCATAAGGAAGATAGAACATCCATTGTGGGAGAGCAGCAGTAGCAAGAAGGACCTCCAGTAGACAAGGAAATAGCCGAGGAACAACAAAGAGAGGAAAAGCTGCAAGCTGATGTTGAGATGCTGACAAAACTGCTACAGGAAAAAGATTCACAGGCAGAAGAAGAAATACAGGTTTTAAAACAACAGGTGCAAGAGAAAGAACCCCAAATGGCTTGCATGGCCAGCTGGGCATTAGAAGCCTTACAATGTAGGCAACCTGCTAAGTCATATGCATTATATCTTAAAGATCAATGGTTGCAATTTCAAATTAACACATTGGCCCAAAGGGGCACCATTCCTTTCTAGAATTACAATCAGTTCATGTATTTGTGTGACAGTAGCTCAGCTGAAGATAAGGCCAAGTTAGTAGAATTATATTTACATAACTTGTCACTTCCGAACATGAATCTATGGGACTGCAATGCTGCATTGGGAAATGTGAAACTCATGGCCATGGCCTCTTGGTTAAAACATGAGGAAAAGAGGGCAGAAGAAATTCAGAAAGTTATGGACAGGGAGCTCAGTGAGCCACTCATGATCAGAGCAAAACCAAAAGATCCCTCAGCTTTAATGTATGCCCATCAGTACCTGGCCAACAACCCTCAGGTTCTCCCAGACTACGTTGAGAGGAAAGCTTAGGCCATTGCTCACTTTAAAGACATGGAAAGACTGTTTGGTGATAACTGCATTCATGCTTGCACAAGGAAATGGAACACATTGTCCCACAGTATGAAAATAACAGAGTACCACTCCCCAACAAGGATGCGGGAGGTTTTGGCCAGAGTACCACTTTATAAACAGTTAATTCAAAATCTGAAGGCCAACTGGATTGGCCTAAAGTTCAGTCCTCCATTGCTTTTAGGACTACTGGAAGGGGTCAAAGAAGAAGAAGAACATAGACAATGGGAGGAAGTAGAGAGAAAAGTAGGGTTTCATGACCGAGAAGAGGACATCACCTCGAAATCCTGGGATGTCAGAGAGGCAATCAAAGCAATCAAAGATGATGAGCTGGATTAGTTGCTCAGAGGATGAGCAACACATTCAGTAGGGGGTGATGATGAGCCCCAAAAATGGGTAACTTATTGGGCTCATTTTGCTTATTATTCTCTATTAATCTACCATTCTTCATCGTTTTATGCATCTTTTGAATATATTTATGTTAATTGAATGAATGAGAATAGTCACTTGACCACAAAGTCTAATACATGCTTATTGCAAATTTTTAGACATCTTTGGACCAAGGTCAAGCATTTATGAGCAAGTTAACAGCCAAATACGAAGGAGCAAGGCTGAAGATTTTTAGGAAGGGTATCTCTTGCACTAAATGACCCCTTCCTTGAGTTCTCCACCATCAGCTCAGAGTCCAACAACCCACCAAAGATGATTTCAAGGGGTAGCCGAGCAAATTTTGTGAAGTGGCTGATTAACTGTAGTTTTGAGCAGCCAAGCTCCTAAAGTTAAGGAGGATTTTTGGGAGTCCTCATGTTGCATAAGTAGGAAGGCTTCAAGCCTTGGTAGTTTAGCTATTGAACAGTTGTTTTTCGCACCTCAGTGCAGATCTGCATTTCAGCTCATTTTCGAGCTCTTGCTGTAAACAGTTTTGTGACATGATTATTTTTTGAGTAATGGAGATAAATTTTGCTTTGCACTAGCTCTGAGCTTTCCTAGGAGGCTATAGCTCTTGGGGTTGGGCCCAACCCAAGTGCCAGTACCTCCTTTGTGTACTTTTATGTGTTTTCCTTGCATTCATAGAATAATTTCTATTATTTAGGTTAAGATCTTGCTTTGTTACTTAGGTTGTTTTTGATGATTAAAATAACTTTTCATGCTTCAGGTTGATTTGACGGTCTGGTAACAAAAAATATCTACAAAAAGGCCATCAAGCAATCCTTGATCTCATCTCTCCCTCCTCGGGACCATGAGTTGAGACCAAGGCATACTTGCTGCCACAAAAACATTGTTTTTGCCTTTCCATGCAATTGCTAGTGTTAGATTTTTAGTTGGAAAAGTTGATACCAGTTGTACTTGCATGTTTAGATCTATTCTTGCTTAGTTTCCATAGTTATCTTGCATGATTTCCTGTCTATAAACTTATGTTCATCATGTTTCTGGTTTTTAGGTCAGATTAGGTAAAAATAGATAGATCTCTAGTTTTTCCAGTCTTTGTTCAATTAGTTTTGGAAAATAGTGTGCAAAGCACCTGTAATACATCCCTGCCTATCCTTCCTCCATCATACAACCTGCTCCAACCCCTAATCCAAGATTTATTTCCTTCATTTGCCAAACTTTTTCAATTTGCCCTAATTTCTACATTCTTGGGCAGCATTACTCCCTCCATCCTCATCGATCCTCATCCATCCTCCATTTCCACTTTCACACCATTTTTCCACCATCAACCCTCTAAAATCCTCTTTCGGCTCTTCCTGTAGAACTTCCTGTAGAACATCTTGTAGAACCCCTGCAGACTTCCTGTAGAAGTTCACGTGAGTAGTTTTTCGAGATCTGATCACTGTGAAACTGTCTGGAAGGGTGCTAGGGACCCCTTAGGCCCTTTTCTCACCTTCCCAACCTCCTACAAGCACCCAGACCATTTCCTTTCGCCAATCAACCTCTGCACAGTTAAAAATCGTTAAAGCACATGCATAATAATTCTACAAAATTACTCAAAAATAGAAAAAGATGTTTTTGCCATATTTTCCTTTAGAGGTGGCTTAGTCACATGCATTTTAGCTTTC
Organism: Pinus taeda; assembly: GCA_000404065.3. Classification (NCBI taxonomy): domain Eukaryota; kingdom Viridiplantae; phylum Streptophyta; class Pinopsida; order Pinales; family Pinaceae; genus Pinus; species Pinus taeda. The sequence goes on from APFE030323036.1 coordinate 20,164, forward strand.
CAAGAGTCAATGGAATCCATTTTCACAACTTTCATCTCTTTTCTTGCACTAGTAGGGTTAGTCGGTAAAACTAGGGTTTGCATTTCCTTTCAGCTTTTAGCTTCTTTCTGCAAGTAGAATAGCCTCTTTTGAGTTAGATTTCATCCATCACAGTTAAAAGCTTCTTCTAAGAGCTCATAGAAGTTGGCTTAAGCTCCTAGCAAACTTGTCCCAGTTGATCAAGTGACAACTTGCGGCAAGAGCTAGTACTTGTGCATATAGCACCGTCACTTCCAAGTTTGTTATGAACAACCAGATTGATAAAAGTAAAGAAGAGAGTCCCAAGAGTTGCAGCATCATTGTTGCAATATTGGCGCTCACCACCCTCCAATGTGGTTCGCATAGTCGACAGAGGGTGAGTTCTACAGAGTTAGAATGAGCATCTGGCTGCATTCTCCCTGGGTTGGGCTCCTTTCTGGGAGAAACAATTAGTTCAGAGATGGGAGGAGGATTGGGAATATGAGGTGAAGTCGAATCAACCTTGCTTAGTTGGGGTTCAAATCCAGTGCCCAAACACCTAGTAAGGGGTTTCTATGCAGAGGGTTTAGGGGGAGAGGGAATCAACCCAGCGAAAAACTTGTAATCCACTTCAGTCATTGTAAAATTGCCTGGTCGATTAATTTGAATTTTGCTAGAAATTTTAACCATATGATGGATGATATGATGATTGTAGGTGTGACTCCATTCTATCTAGTCCAACTCTACATTGGGTAGGGGAAGGTTGGTAATCATGAGGACACAAGAACCCGGTGTTGGTATTCAATCCATAACAGATAGTGGAAGGATATTGTTGTGTAGGTAAATCCCCTCTGCGGACAAAGGCGATCCATCTAGCCTAACTGAGGTCTAGCAACAATCAAACAACGCTAACACGCAGGTTCCTGATTGCAAAATAAAGTCCAAGATGAGAGCCTACCTCGAATCCAACACTTATATTCGTAGAAGGGTTGTCGCTCCCGTTCTTTCGCTTCAGCTGGTCGCAATCCTCACAATCTCCGTGAACATACACCTGCACAAGCAAAGGACAAGACAAATACAAGCATAAAATCCAGGAAATGCAACTATGTACCAGTCAGAAAAGATACAACTCAAACATCATGATCAAAGACACATGAGTGGAACCATAATGATAGTCGTCTATTATTATTGATAAAACAAAAGAGAATACAACCAAGTTCTGATGTCAAATCCTCCTTTGGTTGGGTCCAGCCAGCAAGTCCTTCAAGCATTCACCCTTGAAAATAGATATCCCAATTCAACTCTCTCTCTCACAAGTTTACACAAGATGGAAACACTTCACAACCTTCCTTACGCACTATAGCAATCCCACACTTATCACACCAGCTGCCTATCAAGCTCACACACTATTAGCAATGCTCTAAACACAATCAATTCCAAACTAGCAGCTCAAGGCAATGGTGGAGGCTTAAATAGGAGAAGGAGTCTCCATGAATGGTGTGAGGATGAGCTTATCTCCAAGGAAGGTGGCTCAAATGACGAAATAGACATGCTAGAGAAGGGAGGGCGACATTTACAAGGCCAACAACCAGGTCTGGAGTCATCTGGAAGGCCGACTGTTAGAACAAACTCGCCCAAACTATATCATCGCGGGTACATAACTGCACTGGAGCGCTGACATCGCTGCTGAATAACAAAGACAGTCACATCAGCGCGATCAGATATAAGGAACAGCGCGCTGTCACATGAAATTCGACCAGCACAGGAAAGTCGTGTGCTTCCACGCTGTAAGCGCACTGAGTCTGTTATGGAGCGCTCATCAACATGTTTATTTTTACAACAGTCGCGATGATAGAGGAAACTTCGGCAAAGTGGGTCATTTGGAAACATTAGAGAGCATGAGCATGATTAATTTGGTCTCATGACACAGCAGGAAGACTGACAGGAAGACAGTGACAAATTACTGCATAACAAATGCCCCCTAAAGCATGAAGCCCGAGAGAGTGGGAGGGGTGAAGTGCTTTACGGAACTGGCCGAACTGGAACACCACCGAGAAGAACCTGCACGTAGTACAACTGATAGCTCAAATACATGATGTACATGGTATGGGCGTAGCCATCCATAATAGAGTACATAAAAATCTGGATCCCAGGTATGGACACAGCCATCCAATGAGGATCAATGAATGGACTCAGGCATGGTCGCAGCCATCCAATGAACGAGTCATGTGGTGATTATAATAATCCACAAAATGCAGCCTGGATCTCAATATACAAAATCCGGGGTCTTGCGCTCCAACTCGACCCGAACAAAGTACAAGTTCAAGCATACGAATATAGGAGTCGACGTCAAACATGCAAGAACATCGTCTGATCACCAATCAATGATGAAAACTATTAACAGACGCGAGAGGTACCGCCAATAATGACAATGGTCCTCAAGGTACTATAGGTACAATGCATGGCATGTGAATCAGTGAGCTGATGTCGAACACCCGTAGAATCATTCGATCGGAGGCCAATGATGAAAACCTCGTGTCGAACACGAAGAACCTGCCATTGAGGCATGCAGGCTCTAAGGCACCTGAAGGGAGTCTCTCGGTCAACTTCCTGGATAATGAGCTGGAGTCGACAGGAAGTGACCTTGATTGAAGGTGGGACATAATGTTTCCCACATCATCGACATGAGACAGAGAGGGATAAAATGTTTTGTGTGAGATATCAGAGGGAGGTTGAGTATTTTGCAGAGGTCAACTGCTCTTGAACATATCGGCGGCACGACAGTGGAGTTGGCAGTATTTGACGTCAAATGATCAGGGGTCATGGTGACAAGGTGATGAGAAGATGAGTGGTCAAACAGGATAACCCAAACCCACGGAGGCAAGTGTGAAACAAGATGAGATGTCCCCACCCAGACACGAATGCAGACAAGTGCCATGTTCAAGAGTGACATACTGCCGACACGACGATGATTACGGTTCCTTTATTCCCCCATCATTGCTGGCGAGTACCCCGGTTATTTTTGGATGGAAAGCTTGACGGGGATAGCATATGCTTGAGAGGCGTCATCACGATGGGACCCGATGTCATTAAAGTTTTAACGAGTCTGACAAAGGAAGAACTCGGCGTCTTTTCATATTTAGAGAGTTTGAAAAGACAGCGAAAAGGAAACTCCTGGGGTGTCCTTTTTCGTAAAGTTGTGTCTTGCGAGCCCGAAAAAGTATAAAACTATGCTCGAAAGAACCGCCCGATCATTACGACCGAGGAGTACTTTTCATAAGTAGTGACTTTGATCCGAAAAAGTAAAAAAGCGATCAAAACAACGTCGCTTCGTGACCATTAACGAATTCGAAACGACAAAAATCCGGCGACCTTTTTAAGATTAAACTGTCGAAAAAAGAGCTTTAAAGACGACCACCTCTCGTTTCTTTTAATGAGTCGAGAGGGAGACTTGGCTATCTTTTCTTATTTCACATCGAAAAAGAGCTTAAAGCCGACGTTTTGGAACCAAGTGCGTATAAAACCGTCGTAATTCCACCAGCACGCGAATCTGCACAAGGAACACGGCACGCGTAAACCTGTTCGAAATAAGGTAGACAACATGCATAAAAGCATAGTAAAACTATATTGGCACCAAGCATATGGTAAAATCCATCATAAAAAACCCACATGGATAAAAAATAATATTTAATTTTCAAATTTTACCATAAATAGGAGGGTAAACCAAATTCTTTACCATTGTTACCATTGGAGCTTTGGAGAATGACTTGGAGCTGTGAGGTTGATGAGCCAAATTCCACCCCATACGTGCATCGAAGATCCTACAGCCTGTACCAGGTAGGTTCATCTTCCCTTACGCTCCATTTTGAAGTCTTTTTACTGCATTTGAACGGTGGGAAGTGGCGGTTTGGGAGGATTTTTTGAAGCTCATTCCGCTCTCGGTCAACGCGGATTTTCCTATCGGGTCCGTGCTGATCGAGAAAAATTTCCACTGTCCACTCCCAGATCAGCGCGGAAGAGTGATGTGCTTCCGCGCTGACCCGGTAAAAATTAGCAAAGGGCGCCATTATCAGCGCGACTGTTTTAAAAACAGTCGCGCTGACGCCGCGCAACAAAATTTTTTAACAAATGAACGTATGAAATTTTATGAACAAGGCCCTAATGAAATTTTTTGACTATGCAGGGTATAATGGCATTCATTTGGCAGGAACACACTCATGATAACGAGGATATAGCGGCTTTTGCCGATGCTGGGTGCCGAAATACAATGCGGGTGCGCGGGTTGCTTAAATTCTTCCTAACTCCGTGCCTGCGAGCACAGCCTGACCTTCTGGAGTTCTTGATCAGAGCCTGGAATCCCATTGATGGGAAATTTGTGATCCGAGGCTGGGACATCGAGTTCAATTACACAGATATCTATTTCTTGACCGGGTTATCACATCGAGGTGAGATGCCCATCCTGGAGGGGCAACGACCCGGTGGCGATACTCTAGATATGTTGATGGCTCAGGTGTGCCCACGGGAACGCAAGACACGGAGTGGGAAGGTAGCAATTCCTACGGTGGAGGACATCGTCCTTCGGACTATACTCTTCATGGTGACTCGGGTAGCGAGCTCCTTGGCCAATCACGAGGCCTCGAAGGCCCATCTCCGATTGGTTCTCGAATGCTTGAATCCTACCATATTCAACTGTGCAATAGCAGTAACAACAAGTATGAAAAGAAAACTGACCAACTGTCGTCGAGGTGAGTCGAAGCAGTTTGGCTACGGGTCCATCTTATTCCCGCTCATGCTGGAGCGGGTACCAGCATTGCAGCTACAGGATATGGTCTTGGACCCACCTAGAGGCCCTCGAGAGACGAGGGCCACACAATGGGGCCAAGTCATGCCACGAGGAGGTGGCGGTCGACCAGTGGCATGGGGAGTATACTTCCAAGAGTGTTTGGAGAGGCAGACTATTTTTGTGGAGGACTGGCCATATGTCGGCATAGACTTCCGTGGAGACCCAGACATGCCGCTGCCTGCTGGAGAGCACTGGGATGACGGTGGTAAGACACTTGATCTCATTTTTTTTATTTTTTATTTTTATGATTTTTTTTATTTTTTCATGTACATGTCCTAATGACAAACGCTATGGTATGTAGATGTAGGACCGGCGAGACCCCTTGGCCTGGCCCCGGTGGCGCGGAGGGATGCAAAGGGTATTGGAGCTCTAGCCCTAGCTCCTCCAGGAGATGATACGATGGAGACCGTGATACGGAACCTCGAGGGTTTGCTGACAGGGATCCCAGATTACCAGGGGATAGAAGAGGTCCCCATAGCGTCTCAGATCCATACAGTGGGGGTAGAACCTAGGATGCACCGCCTTTTGAGGCGGGTGGCACGAGCGGCTGGGACTTATAGGGAGAACAACCCACCGCAGTAGATATCTAGGTCTTTATTCCCTACTGGTGATTTTTTTGAGAGACATGTGTCTCAAATGTACGGAGAACACAGGCCCTATCTAGACATGTACACTTATTTTTGAGCGCCTCGGTGCACCACACGATATATATATATATATATATATACATATGTTTTATGGTCTATTGTATTTTATGCTTCTTGTATTATGTTGATTCACATGTTATGCAAATGCCTGTCCAATACATAATTAGCTAATGCATCGGTTAACGTATTAAGTCTTCTTGGAATATGTTGATAAGTAATGAAATCAAAATCCCTTTCTAATAACTTAACACGTAAATACAACCTTAAAATCTGATGATCTCTAACGGAATAATTCCCGTTGAGTTGGTGGACTACAAGTTGAGAATCCAAGTTTACAACCAATGTGCAAATGTCGAGGTTAATTGCCTCAGCTAATAATTTGATCACAACACTATATTCAGCAACATTGTTCGTCGTACAACCCAGACAAACCCCTTGAATATCTACTAACTCACCATGAGGATTGTAGATCACCCATGCCGCAAATGACAAGCTGCGAGTACTACGGGAAGCACCATCAGCGAAACCAACGTAAGGTGATCCAGACATCTGTTCAAGAAGCAAAAGACACAATAAGCGGCAATCACGCCAACATACCAAAATAAAAACTAAAACAAACATGCACACACAACACACTGCAAGCATACGTATGTACAAAAAGTAAAGTGCACGCATGATACTTGGTTCAAGTCAAGCCCATTTCGGGACTTGCCTTATCGCACTATTGCGTAACCGGCCTAGATAATGCAGGCATCGTCTCGGCCTATTTTATAAAGTGATCAACAGCACCAGTGATCTGCCCATGCCCCCCGGCCGAGCGAGGGTTACAAGCTAGAGGATCAATGCCCCCTTGTGCAGAGGGACCGAGGGTCGCAACAGTGTGCAATGAGGGATTAGAACGAATGGAAACCAAACCGAGTGAAGCAAGGTTCAGAGGTGGGAGTGAAAAGACACCCATAAGGGTGGGATCTTTGAAGATCCCGACTCCCACACTCTCGAACGGGGTGGAGGTATGTTCCACGAAAGGCACATTTCCTTCAGAAGAAGAAGTGAAGAAGGAGAGCTGGTCTACCATGACAATTTTCCCTTGGTGAGGGAAACGGATGACACGGAAGAGGGATGAAGCCACGGCACGCATGGCATACGTCCAACTCCGGCCCAGAAGGAGGTTGTAAGTAAGATTCGCATCAATGACCTCAACTTCTACTTCAATGGTTTTCCCTTCTAAAGTGATCGAAAATCATTAAAGAATACCATAGGGACGAGATTCTCTCCCATCGAAAGCTTCCAATGTTGTAGGGGACTGGCTCAGAGTCGGAGACCCGATCACTTTCCAACAAGCAATAGACATGATGCAAGTTGACGCGCCCTCATCAATAACTGTACGATGGATTGTTTTTGAATTGATGATGACTTGTATAAGAAAAGGGATCTGATGACGCAGCCTTGGGACATGGCTCTCGAGATCAAAGGTAATCAGATCCGAATCTGCCAGGTTAATGCCACTGATGGTCGATAGCAGGGACTTCCTCTGAGGGGGGCAGCTCTGGAGAACTTCTAAGGCAGACATAGCCGACGGAGCCTACGCTAAGTCCTCAACTATGCTATAGTGCTGAGCAGCACGAGCATTTGGGTTGTAAGATGATCTCCTGAGTACTCCTTTGGGAGGGGGTCGGATGGTCATCTCAGTACTTGGTCTCTCAATATGGAGTGGACCAGAGCTGGACGAAGGAGCGCTTGAGGGAACCTCGAGCTCCTTCCCGGCGGACGACGGATACTACTTTGTTCGAGTTGTTACATGAACGGGAATGGATCCAGCCATGAAGACTTGGGAACCAAAGGGAGAAGAAGATGGATCAGCCACCATTTGAGTCTGTTGAGAGGGGAAAGGTTCTTTAAGAACCGCAGGAATCCCAGGAGCGCCTTTCAGCAAACGACTAACCTCGGACCGCCTTGGGCAGTCTTTAGTATAGTGATCCTCCTCACAAATGAGACAAGGATATTTGAGTTTGCACTTAGCTCCTTCCTCGGATGGAGGTTTGGAGGAATCCTGTTTAGGTTGTTCAGACTTATTCTTTGCTTTCCCCTTTTTCTTTCCTTTCGAGGCCTTATTCGTTGTGGTGGACTGGACGGCATTAACCTCGGAAGTACTTCCAGAATTTGAACCACCCTGAGAAGTGTTTTCGTTAGAAGCATCCGACTTTTGCTTCCCAGGGTTCGAGGATGACTTTTTGGACGACGGATTCACAGAGCCAATAACTCCATCAACAGATGGCTTTAGTGGAGCCTTGGATGTACCGGGTCTTGGGGCATCAGGCAAATACTCATACAAAGTACCTGACTGAGAGTAAACTAAGTCAAGGTACTGAGCACGCGCGATCGCTTGTTCTTCAGTCACACAGGCTCCCATAGAAATGTCCCGCGCAATCTTGGGGACAAAGGAAGTTGTGAACCAATCGATGAGGAGTTGATCAGGAATCCAAAACTTGATCAACCGACGACGCCTTCTCCATTCATGTATATGATTAGAGATGTGTGTAGTCGTATCTTGCTTGAGAGACGTAAGGAGATGGGTCCCTGTCTCGTACCGAATGGGTAACTGAAAATGAGTGAGGAATGCCATAGCCAATGAATTAAAATCTTAAAAAGACGCACGGGTCAATTCAATGTACCATTTAGCGGCGGAGCCGGTGAGATTCCTTTGGAACAGGCGAAGTCGAATCGAATCATCAAGCCATGAATTAGACAAACACCATAGCTGATAAGACATTACATGGGCTTGAGGATCCTCTACCGCTTTGCTGTCGAATTTGGGACAGTTGCCGGGTATCTTAGTTGGAACTGGTGGCCATTGTGGATTATGCAAAATAGGATCGTTTGTTAACTTCGACAAATCGGGCAGTTCCAACGTCGCTAGAAATGGTAGCTGTGGATTGAAGGACATCTGCGGATATGAGGTAGGGCCAGAGTTCCATCCAGTTGCCGGTTGCCCCCATTGACCTTGTCCGGACAGACCAGGTCCAAAAGGACCTTGCCCATAGGAACTTTTTCCATAAGGGTTATATCCGTAACCAGATGATTGATACTGGTTCTGCCCCCCAGCGCCCCATTGTTTACCATACTTTCCTACAGGAGCAACATTGGGTTGCTGATAATTTTGATAAGGAGTGACCTGCGGTTTTTCGTAATTTTGATACGGGGCAAATTGATTTTTCCCTTGGGGTTGCTGGTATCCATACGGTTGCTGGGCTCCATATTGAGCCTAGGAAGCAGGCTGCATTTGATAAGAAGGTTGGGATTGATATGCACCTTGTGGCTGGAGGCCAGTTTGATTCTGGGGCTGGTAACCAGGTTGAGCTTGAGAAGCAGGAACCATCTGCATGCCCGGTTGAGCCGGCCCAGAGAGATATCCTTGCGAAGACTGCAGTTGGGCCATCTGGCTGGAAGTTTTTCCTGGTTGGATCTGAGACAGACCTACTTGCCCAGAAGGTTGAGCTTGTTGGGTGTTTGGTTGTCCTTGCGCAAGCGAAGGATGTCCTTGTCGACCAGATGGCTGATTAGGCTGAGCAGTGGACTGGCCTTGCTGCATGTGAGGCTGGCCCCCTTTCCCAGAAGGGTAACCTTGCTAGTTTCTGGGTTGTCCTTACTGCGCGTAAGGTTGTCCCGGGTTCACATAGGGTTGACCCGAAGGGTATCCCTGTTGGGGTCCAGGTTGTCCTTGTTGAGCATAGGGTTGTCCCGGGTTTCCAGAAGGTTGCCCCAGATATGTATAAGACGGACCACCAGAGGCGTAAGGTTGTCCCTGGTAGGGTTGTCCTTATGAGCCTCCAAGTTGCCCTGGATAGGTTTGGCCATAATATTGTTGCCCATGATTAGGCTGCGTGTAGGATGGCTGACCTTGGTATGATGGTCCTTGAGAAGGCTGCTCTTGATCCAGGCGGAATTGGCCACCACTGTAGCTAGTGGTACCCCAAGCCATGCTCAACGGAATGGTACCTTCTACAGCGTGTTGGGTTGGCAAGGAGGTATACAAATAATGATTGACAGGATCATAATAAGGGCCTTGCCCGCTTGTATTTTGGACAGCATGCAAGTACTGAGAATATGCCCCCCTGCTGAAATGGCATCAGAAGAAGGCGGGGCACCACTTGCAGGATGGACAACTCTCGGAGCATGTGCCAATTGACCACTACGTACTGGGCCTCGGGATGGGCCGGCAACAGTAGTTACAACGGAAGATGCCATAACGGCTATAGCAAGTGGAGTCGATGATGCGACACAAACGGTCGGATTGGTTGGAACTGACGTGACGGCGGTATGGTGAACCTGGGAAACAAAAGGTCCCGTAGTGGGAACAATGTTATTATCCCACATAGAAGAGGAACTTGCAGAGCCCATAGCATCCCTTAGAGATCTATAGCGCGTCGGCACTGTGATACCGAGAGGTGTAACAGTGTAGGGCGTAGAGATAACCGGGGATGTGGCCGGGATGGGAGTCTCAATACTCGACATAAAGGGCATCCCACTCGATACAGGAGATGTGTCTTCCATGTTGGAAGAAGCCATCGGGGATGAAACACCAACAGGAGTAGAGGGAAAATCCTCTTCAGAAGGCTCCCAAACATGGTTCCAAAACAAGTCGTAAAGCTCGTCCTCTGGAGCACGAGAGTTCAACGGTTGGACACTTGGAATAACAGGGAAAGTGTCACCACAAACCGGTGTCTCAGGAGCAGCAGAAGAAGGAGACCCTTGGTCACTCGGGATGGGAGATGGGATTGATGGATCCGCCAGGATGATCGAATCAAACAAAAATCCTAGACAAGCTAACGATAAAAGACCCTACTCAAAACTAGCGCAAACAAGACCTAACAAGGTATATGTAATCGTGGTCGAATAAATTTTAAGACATTAGGACACAACTTGACCTTTTCATGTTTTAAGAGTCGAGAAAAGGACAAAAGATGACTCTAGTCGCCTTCGAATATTTAATGAGTCTGAAGTGACAAATGCTCAATAGAGCCTTTTCTTTTAAGGAGTCTGAAAAGGATCAAAAAGTGACTGCTCTGGAGAAACTAGGCAAGGGGTTTACCAGACAATCTGTAAAACTGCATATACACCTTAGTGATCATATGAAAGCCAAGGACTTTCTGTACGGCAGTTAATCTTCCCGAATGCTGTGTTCGATGCGTTACGGGCTGTAAGGCAGCAGACACGGCTTCCTGTGGATCAAGGATGATAACCTAGTGGAGTCTCCCCATATATACGCAACGGTACGTGGGAGCACAAGTCCGTACTAGACCATAGTTGAACCACACGAGGAGGAATCACCCAACCTTAATGTGAGAACAAAAGTGACTAGGTTTAACGACGCCGGAGCACGTCTCTAGCCTAGACCTCTAGAATGTGAGCATTATGTTCCAATGCGTTTTTAAGTTCATTCGATTTATTTTAAAGTTGATCTTGAGTTACGTTTCGGTTTTCAAGTCCTACCGTATGTAATTTCTCAAAATCCCTAAATGCACTCTATATGCCAAAACATGTCATTCCATTCGATGAATGCTAATTACAAAAGCGTTTAGAGAGCTTTCATGCAAACGAAACGATCACAAACAACAAAGAATTCCCCTAATGCAACTAATGGAAATGACTAACTTTTCTTTAAGATTACTAATCCACTAATCAAAATGAAAAGTCCTAACTTTCATTAACTATCTCAAAGCAAAAGAGATTTTCTTTTTCAATAATGGCAAAAATGCACTAAAGCGTTTTTTTTTAGAAATTATAACAGACAAATGTGGAAAAAATCAGTTGAACCCAAACAACTGTGATCCGTGCCCGGGTAGTGAAAAGAAATCGAAACAATGACAAGATTGGTTCAACAACAATCACTTAAACAACCAAGCAAAAGCAAGCAAAGAGGAAGGCTAAATCAAACCAATAGCAAGCAGCGAATGAACCTTTGCAAACGAGTAACCAAGCAAAGCTGATCCAACAAACTTGGAACAATAAAACTAGGTCACACAGAAAAAAGCAAGATTCGCTTCAACAAGACTCACAAGAAAGTGCTTCAATCTTCATAGAATGAAAATCAAGTCATAAACCAAGTGAAAACAGCAGGGTATAGCAAGACCAACAGGCTCAGGAGGTAGAATTGAAGAAATTCAATCCTACAGGAATCAGCGGGGGTGGAACACAGCAACAGTGCGCTGATAAGAAACTACGCGTAGCAACAATGCGATGTCAGCGCGGAAGTACACGACTTAACCGCGATGGTTCGATTTACAGAACTGTCGCGACTGTTTTGTGTATTAACGCGATGATCAGGAAGTCACAGAAGGGGCTATGCGATGGCAGCGTGACTGTTTTATAATAAACCGCGATGAAGCTAAAAAATGACCACAATCAAGCCAAAAACTCCCAAACCAAGGCAATCACTCTTTAAACAATCTAGGCACTTCCCAGACCGAACCAGGAAACCCGAAAAGCAGAGAACTAATCCCCAAACTTCGAAAAGAGAGCAAAAATCAAACTCAAGGAAAAATGAACAAGAGAAGGACAAAAGCTAGCTCCAAGCTGTTTAGTTTGTAAACCAAGCCGGAGATTGACTGAAATGGCTTTGATCTACTTCGCTAATGCAGAGCAATAGCGTTTCGAAGGCTAACTGGCCATGCTTCAGGCTCCGTCTAAAGCTTACAATTCAAACAACAAGGTAAAAGTCCCCAGCGGAGTCACCAAATTGTTGTGTAGGTAAATCCCCTCTGCGGACAAAGGCGATCCCACTAGCCTAACTGAGGTCTAGCAACAATCAAACAACGCTAACACGCAGGTTCCTAATTGCAAAGTAAAGGCCAAAATGAGAGCCTACCTCGAATCCAACGCTTATATTCGTAGAAGGGTCGTCGCTTCCGTTCTTTCGCTTCAGCTGGTCGCAATCCTCACGATCTCCATGAACATACACCTGCACAAGCAAAGGACAAGACAAATACAAGCATAAAATCTGGGAAATGCAACTATGTACCAGTCAGAAAAGATACAACTCAAACATCATAATAAAGACACATGAGTGGAACCATAATGATAGTCGTCTATTATTATTGATGAAACAAAAGAGAATACAACCAAGTTCTGACGTCAGATCCTCCTTCGGTTGGGTCTAGCCAGCAAGTCCCTCAAGCATTCACCCTTGAAGGTAGATATCCCAAGACAAAACTCTCTCTCACACAAGTTTACACAAGATG
>APFE030323040.1:1439-14664 GCA_000404065.3 Pinus taeda
CTCACCACCTCCCCCTTTTCCTAATCCTCCTCTGCCTCTTCCACCTCGTCAACCCCCCTTCCTCTACCTCCTCCCCACACTGCTTCCTCCACCACCTCCTCCCCGACCACTTCGCAGCCTCCTCCCCATGCCTCCCCTGGCTCCACTGCTCCTTTACCTCCTCCTTCTCCTCCTCCCTCCCACTACCTCCTCCCACTTGCCTCCTCTTCCTCTGCCTCTTCCCCTCCTCTGACCTGCCACCCCTCGCCACATCCCCCACCCTCTCCCTCCTACCCCCCACCCTCTCCTCTACCTGCTCCCCTTCTCCTACCCCACCTCCTCTGCCTTCGTGTTCCCTCTGCCTCCTCATCCTCGCCCTCACCATTACTGCACTCGCCTCCTCCTCACTGACCCTTACCCTAGCCGCCTCTGTCCTGCTTCGAAATTGTAACCATTTAGCTTTTGTTGTGAGGACTAATTGTAATTGTGTGTGATGAGAGATGGATATTGATACAAAATTTCTCAGAATTTCAAATGTGTGAACAAAGGTATAATGGGAAACTAAAAATATAAAAAATTGCTCAGAATTTGAAATGTATGAACAAAAGTATACAAAAATAAATGTTATCCATAGTTGCAGAAAAATAATTATAAACAATACTTCCAAAGAAGTGATTAGCATTTCAAATTTGTGAACAAAATTATCTATAAATGCTATGCATAGGTGCATAAAAAAATTATAAACAAAACTTTAAAACAAGGTTTGAAGGACAAGCTTTGCTTAAGAATGTTAAAATAATTCAAATTGAGAGAAATGACTTGCTTAACTGGCGATCATCCTGAGCATGGGAAAGATTGTGCCTGCAGCAAAATGTAGACATCTTGTCTGCCTCGAAGAATGAAGGAAATTTCTCTTCACAACAGTGGAGGTGGGAATCCGAAAGAATTAAAAAAAAATTTACTCCTCCCCTCTCTCTATTATTCTCATGACCTTGAGGAATAGATTTTACAGTTCTCTTGAACTCGACCATAATCTACCGGAAATTTGTAAGCCCTGAGTGTTGTGTTTCTTGAATTCCAACACACATCAATAATATAATAATCAATATGGTTTGGATTAAAACACTCCATATATTTCTAGAATTTCAACAATGTCAACAAAATTAGAAATATTTCTTAAATTTCAACAATATGAGAAAACATTATGTCAACATTGTGTCCTCACATTAAGACCGGCAATCATTTATTCATGTTTTTTGTTTTGTTTTATATTGATATTGTTTGGTTATCTTATAATCTACTTAGTTGAAAACTGCATAAACTTTCATTCAAAATTTTAATTACAGTGAAGCAAACTATGATAACTAGAAGTTACGAGTTATTCACTTGCGTAAAAATTTAGAATAACTTTCGCTTTTCACCGGGAAAAGAGTTAATTTCATTTATACCAATTAAACATCATAAATCCAAAAATCTCTAAATATAGAATAGTCCAGCATGCATGCATTTATTTATTTCCAAAAATTCGAAATCTCTTAATCAAATTAAATATCATAAATCTAGAGATAACTCTAATAAAAAGTAGAAATAAGGAAATATTGAGATGTTTCAAGGTACCTTTAGCATTTGCCTCCATAACAGTATCCATTCTGTCTTTCCCTCAGCCCTTTCCACTCTGCTTTAAAGATCGAAGGACATGCAATTCATGGATGATCCTCTCTACTGTGCTCTAAGGCGTAATGATCGTGTCTGCTCTGCCATTAAGCTAATTAAACAAATATTAAACAACATTACTCCCGAATTAACTCGTTGAAGAATTACAAATAGATAAATATTCAGAAGTCATTGTAAAGAATGTTTAACCTCTGGCTGCATAGCGGTATTCACTCCGCCTTTCGCTCAGACCTCTATACTCTTTATCTCAACAGAATGAAGAAAGAAAGAAAGAAAAACAACCCAAAAAACAAACAATGATACTAAAATGATAAATATATTAATTAATGAATGAATTAATGAGACTAAAACAATACCACATACCCTGACCGCTTGATCCAAAAGGGGAATGGAAATTTTGTTTAATCAGTTTGCTTTAAAGATCAAACTACATGGAATTCAACCTATGCTATGCTCTGCTCTTTCTCGCTTACAAGCATGATGATCCTCTCTGCTCTGCTTTACTCTTAAGCGAATCCAGAGATAACACTCTCAAAGAATTAAAAAGTTGTTGTAAGGTACCTTACACCCATAGCGGTATTTACTAAAACCATACCTCTATGCTCTGCTCTTCTCGCTCTCAGGCATAGTAATCCTTTCTACTTTGATCTTAAGCAAACATTAGACAACATTAATTGAGAGATTATTATTTAAAAATCGAATGACATGGAATTGAGGAATAATCCTCTCTGCTCTATTCTTTCTCCCTCCGAGGCGTAGTAATCCTCTCTACTCTGATCTTAAGCAAATTAAAAAAACATTAAACAATATTAATCCAAAGATTATTGCTTTAAATATCGAATGACATGGAGTTCAGGAATGATCCTCTCTGCTCTGTCCTTTCTTGCTCTCAGGCATAGTAATTCTCTCTACTCTGATCTTAAACAAACATTAAACAACATTAAGCCAGATATTATTGCTTTAAAGATCGAACGACATGGAATTCAAGAATAATCCTCTCTGCTCTGTTCTTTCTCAGCCCTAAGGCATAGTAATCCTCTCTACTATGATCTTAAGCAAATTAAGCAAACAAATAAAGAATATTAATCCAGAGATTATTACTTTAAAGATCTAACGACATGGAATTCAGGAATGATCCTCTCTGCTCTTTTCTTTCTCACTCTTAGGCGTAGTAATCCTCTGTACTCTGATCTTAAGCAAATTAAGCAAACATTAAACAACATTAATCCACACATTATTATTTAAATGTCGAACGACTTGGAATTGAGGAATAATCCTCTATGCTGTGTTTTTTCTCGCTCTCCTCTATACTCTGATCTTGAACAAATTAAGAAAACATTAAACAATATTAATCCAGAGATTATTACATTAAAGATCGAACCACATGGAATTCGGGAATGATCCTCTTTGCTCTGTATTCTGATCTTAAGCAAAATAAGCAAACATTAAACAACATTAATCAAAAGATTATTACTTTGAAGATCAAACGACTTTGTTCTTTCTGGCTACTCTGATATCAAGAAAATTAAGACAACATTAAACAACATTAATCCAGAGATTGTTACTTTAAAAATTGACCTGGAATTCATGAATGATCGTCTCTGCTCTGTTCTTTCCCACTTCTGTTCATTTCTTTCTCGCTCTCAGACGTATTAATCCTCTCTACTCTAATCTTAATCAAATTAAGCAAACATTAAACACCATTAATCAAATTAAGTATATCCAATCCCTCTGTCGGCTCTTAAACACATGATGACTAAATTTAGAAAGTTCAGAAAAGCAAAAAGATAACAGTTGTCACTTCTTAAACACATCCAACTATTAATTATATTCTTAAAATCTCATAAAAGCAAAAAGATAACCGCTAGAGTTAGAAACAAGAATATAATTTGCATTCTTGAATACTTCTATCTGCTCTAAACCAAATTCAATATTGAATTAAAGAAATATTAATTAAATTCTTGAAACTTGAAAAAAAACAAAAAATTAACAGTTAAATTTAAAAAGCAAAATTTTAATTATATTCTTGAATACTTTAACAAAAACAATTAAATTTAAAAAAGCAAAAAAATCTGGCAAAAAAATAAAAGAAATCAAAATTTCCAAAATAAAAAAAAAATTTAAGGAGCAAATTTAAAATGTGAATCCCTTTCCAAACCATTGGACTAACCGCATTAGCTGGTTCGAAGAATGATGCAATTATACCAAAAGAGAATATCATTATCAATAAAAATTTACAATACAAAAATTAAAACTATTAATATAGTAACAACCAAAAATAAAACACTTAAAACAAAAGAAAGCAAAAAAAGATAATACAAAAAATTCCAGAAAACATAAATCAAGAAAACATAAAAGCAGATGACAACGTGCTTATAATAAAGCTTTAGAATAAGAGGAAACACCATAAAATCAAGAAAGCACAAAAGCTGATAATCTTGTCGTTATAATAAAATAAAAAAGCTCAAGAAAAACAACGTGAGAAACCGAAACCTTTTAAGCACAAAATCACCGAAACCTTTTAAGCACAAAATCAAGAAAACTGTAAACGCTCACAGAGCCAGGATGGTCTTTGTCCATTCTGTGCGGCGGTGTGTCGATCGAAGTCGATGTCGCTCAAGCGGAAATGGGCTAAAGCGAATTCAAAAAGACGGCTAAGCGATTTCGATGGATTTTAAATTGGATTTAACGCGCAAATATGAGGTTCTGCTGTTCAAATATATGGTTGTTCTGTCCACCCATTTAGGTAAATTATTTTTACAAATTCAATACAGTTTTACATTTTTTTTAAGTTTCATTGTAGTTTTGTTTAAAGCTATCTAATTTTATTAGTTCGGTGACCAACTTTTTTTTATTTTAACTCGTTTTTATCTATTTATCCTGATTATATTTCATACAGTCACTTTTGATGCTTTTATTTATTTTACTAATTTCAACACGCCTAGTTCACAATGAAACCCATACAATTTCAGTTCAGGTTTTATCTATTTTACTATATTTCAACATATCTGGTTGACCATGAAACCCATTTAGTTCGAAGTACATTTTGTTATTACTTACTCTTATTCATTGTTCTGCTCCACTCTCTCAATCCATCAAAACCCTAGTCCTTTCATTTAGACAATGTCGTTCATTAATGTTAATTTCTTCCTGATTTTGTTTTGGTGGGATTTCATTTAATGAGGTCGTTTCGTTAATCTCTTTTTTTTTAAACTAAAATGTTTTATCAAAAAAAATATAAAATTCTCTTATGGACTCTTTTATATATATTAAAAATGCATTTAATTGTGATTATGATTAAATTTTTATTTGTTATAATTATATATCTAATTATTTCATCTTCATTATAAAACCCCACTCAACGGCATTCAATTGTGTTTATGATCAAATATATATTTTTGGTGTAAGGTAATACTAATTTATTATTGTATTTTAGTATGGAAATTTATATTTATTTCACCCGCATTTAATTATTGCATAGTTATTATTTTATAAAATATACTCATGTTACAATGTATTATCTATAAAAATTGCTAGAATGTATATTTTTAGTTTTAGTTTTACAAATTGCACTGTAAATAGCATAATGGGGTGTAATTATTTCATTAATATTGTAAAATAGATTTCAAGTTTAAAATGTCTATAAAATTGTATATTATGACCATATATGTTCTTTAAAAGAACTAGTTTCACTTAATGCTAAGTAATGTTAAGTGAAGTCAAGTTTATCAATTAGATTTAAGATTTAAGTTTTAGGCTTAGGATTATACGAGGTAGGGAGGAAAGGAGGGAGCGAGTAATGGTGTCATAGAGAGAGATAAAGGGAGACCTAGACACATGTTAAGAGAGGGAGAGAGGAGAGGGAGAGACTCAAGGGGGAGAGAGAATGAGAAAGAGGATGAGAAATGGAAAGAGAGAGGGGAAGAGAGAGTGGAATAAAAGGAAAGAGGGAAGGAGTATTTAGAGGTAAAACATGAGAGAGAGACTAGGGAGATATTGAGAGAGGGGGGCTAGAGAGAGAGAGAGTGGGAGAGAAAAAGGGAGAGTACGAGAGAGAGGGAGAGTGAGCGAAGAGGAGGGAGAAAGAGAGGGCAAGGAGAGAGAGGGAAATAAATACTGAAAGTGGGAGAGGGGGGAAGGAGAGGTAGTGAGAGTGAGACAAGAAGAGAGAAAGGGAGTGACAATGAGAGAGAGAGAAAAAGAGAGAGAGTGAGGTAGAGAGATATAGGGAGAGAGGGAGACAAAGAGAGTGAAGCAGAGAGGGAGGGGGAGAGAGGGAATAAGAGATGAGGGGGAGGGGGAATGAGACAGGGAGAGAGGGGAAGAGTTTTACAGGGGGGAGAGTGAGGGGGATATAATGTGAGAGAGAGTATGCGAAAGAGACATTTTGAAAGTGAGAAAGAGCAATATTGGGAGAAAATGAGAGATGTGGATAGCAAGAGAAAGGGAGATAAAATGAGGGAAAGAGAGAAAGAGAGAGGGGAGAGGGATGGATTGCAAGAAAGAGGAGATAGGGGGGGGGAAGGGAAGAGGAAGTAGAAAGGGAGTGATCATGATGCAGGTAGGGCCTGCAATAACTAGGATCTTAAAATACTCTGTTATGGCAACCAATTCATATAAACTGAATTTCATTTCCAGCTGAATACTAACACCACATACCTTCGATTCAACAATGCTCTGCACTGAATATTTGGACAGAGTTTTAAAACCATTGACACTATTTCAAAGTTGGATCATCATGCTGTCCACGTTTCTCTGCAATTAGATTGATCCACACCGTCTGGCAATTTTCACAACAATTCAACTCCCATCGAGATCTCTTCCATTAAAATAGTATCTTGCTTCATCCGCATCATGAGGATCACTAAATTCAATAAAGGCGAAGTTGTGCTTTAATCCACCTCACAGACTCTGCGGAAACGTTTGCCAGAAACAATGAGCAGTGCATCAAGGTATCAAATCGAATGGTAGTTCGCCTCTCAGATGAATCAAAAACCAAGGCCAACATGACTATCGGCCTTTAACTAGCATTGGAAGTCACCCCACATCTGCTTGATTAATTAATCAAGCTTTAAGCCCCGCGGCCACACATATACACATACATGGAAAACGCTATAATACTCCGCCCGAGCCCTTGGCCAGAACTCAAAATCATACACATGCACCTTTTAAAATCGGATCTCTCAAAGGTCAATTGCTCCTCTTAAACTTTAACAATATTGGCCTCTTTTAATACTATTGTCAGGGTGTTCACGTATTGGAAATCTGCCTTTAGAGACGCCAACCACATTAAAGTTGCACAGTAATGTATTCAACGGTTACACTAACTGTAAGCTTGCCTCTCTTCTGTAGAAACCAGTTTGCTTCACTCTAATAATGTCAACAAAGTTTCATTATAACATAATGAGACCTTGCGTTCTACCTTCCCCTTTTCTGAACAAATGCCCCTGTTAAGCTGAGATCAAACGATCGAGTGGACAAATAGGTTACGAACAAGTGCAACTGTGAACAAATGGTTGTGGGTTCAATCCCGGGCCGTCACAAGTAAAATAAAGAACTGCTCTGCCGGCAGACAACTAGGAAACGATAAAACAAGGAACACCACGCTCCTTTCTATGTATGCAAACTCATAATTCCACCCTTGTCCCATACATTGTTTCCAAGATACTCTAATACACATTTAACTATATATCACATACAAAATAATTACATGTATGTTAAAAACTGCGGAATTTCTTAGGCATGACAGCGACTTCAAAATCCATATTAACAAGATAGCATTGAGTCTTTTTTACATGAATGCGAGAGATAGTTTCATACTGACAAAGCTGGCACTGCCTCCTCCCCTCCTACGAGCTTTGTTGCCTCTTTATTTAGAATTAAGGATAGACCTTCTTGGTCCTTATCCAATACAAAACATGCTTTACATAATGATTTAAAACATAAAAGCTTTAAAGCACTACATGCAATGCATACATATGAGAAAAAGCCTCTTGAGGCTTTATTCCATCTTTTCTCTAGTTTAAAATAAGAAAGCCTCCTTATCACTTAATGATCCACATCCATTCCTTTTATGCCTAAAAACTCTCCCTAGTTCCTACATTCTCATTTATTTATTTTGAGAATATCTAATTAAATCACACTTAAAAGCCTAAATATTAAACTGACTTGCAACTTAGGAAACTAATTCCAAAAATGCATGACCCCCTACGTTTACTATTTACAATGATTTCCCTTGGGCTGAATGCTCCTACATCAGACTCCCAAGGTAGAAAATGATCATGATCTCCTGATCATGCTTTTAAGTCTTTGTCCTTGTCTTCTAGGATCCCACACTTTGTTCTGCAAGTCATCATCTATTGTTGCTTGCTTCTTTTCTCCAGGTCTCCATATCTTATGTTGTCTTGCTCCACTAGCTGCACTTTCACAATCTGCCCGTCTCCATTTTGTTGCTGCCTCTGCTGTTTCTCTCCCTTGTTGATGTCTTCCTTTGAGACACTTCCAACATGATTCTTCTAATTAATTCAATTTCCTTGTCCAATAAATCTTCAAGCTGCTGATTTCTTGCTGCCGAGCTAAGACAGCTTGCTCAGTTTGTACTGTCACTCGTTGGCTTCTTGCTTCTATGTTTGTTTCTGTTCTGACTGCCACCTGATCATCCATACCCTCTTGTCTTCTGGAACAGAAAACTTCTTCTCTCTTCATTTGACTACTCAACTGAGTCAAATGTTCTACACCAATACCTGCATTCACAAAACACTTGTTAAAATAAAATTCATAAGGCCTCAGTGCCTTACTTCCCATTGTCAGTATTTCAGTATACTGATCCCAATCATTCTTGAGATTATTACTCAGTCTGTCCTCGGCATCATCTTCTCCGAGAATGCCTCTGTATTCTGGTTCATAAAAATTAACCTCTTTATTTTCATTCATCTCTGTCTTTATATTCTGAATATTTATCTTTTGTACTTGTAGTCTCTTCTCTAGAACAGTTAACTCATGCCATAAACCTATCATCTCCTTTGAGAAACTTTCTGTGCAATCTTCAATACTTTCACAAGCCAAGCTTCCTATTGTTACCATCTCATGATCTGTTATCAGAACATAATTCTGATTCTCAACTCCTGCAATAAACTCAGTTATCTGTCCATCACTTAATAAAAAAAATTTGTCATTATCAGCATTTATAACAAATTGATCATCATCATGTATCATCCATGCATTCATATAGAACCTGTTAGTTTTAAAACTACAAGTTTCAACAGTTTCAACTGTTGGTTCATATACAAGCTTCTCAAGCTGATCCTTTTCTTCATTCACAAGAACTTCCTGTGCTGTAACAGCAAAAGCATTGCTGCTTTCTTCTTCAAAGTACTTATCTCCTGAAAGATTCTTTTCCATGTTTGTGACAACTTCACAAGATTGCACATCCTTCTCAACACCTGTAATCACATAACAATTGTCAGCTATATAAACACAAGAGTTCACATTATCCAACTGATCTGGATTTACCTAATAACTCAAGAAATCATCAATGATCTTCTCCTCTATTTCACCAATGGAAACCTCCTCTTCCAACTCAGTTATTCTGAATTCTTCCCGTCTCAACTGTACATCCATCATCTGCTCAAGCTTCCTCAGCTCCCCTGTTAACTGCATGTTTATCTGTAAATCTCTTTTCTGTTGTAGCCTCTGCCACTTCACTCTCTTCCTCATTAGCAAACCATGTCTTTGGTCTTTCACATTTTCCCGTAACAGCTCTATCAATAGCTCCAGATGAACTGCTATCTCAGCTTTCTCTTTCTCATACTCTTCCTGAGTCAACTGTTGTCTTACGCCATTCGCCTTGGCATATTTCTTCTCTTTTCTATTGTGGCCTCTTTCTGAACCTCTGCTCTCTCCTTTATGACTTTGAGTAGTCATCTTCCTCGCCATGAGTTTCTCACCCATGAGTTGCATCAAGCCTCTACAACAACAAATTCTCTTGCTGCCACTTACCTCACCAATCCTTCCCTCCGGATCTGGTCTTTTGGTAATCACTGGTCCTCTGCTGGAACCTTTTGAGCATTCTCTATTGCTCCCTTAGGCTTCTCTCCTCTGCAACTTTATTCAACCTCTGTTGAATCTTTAGGTTCTGCCACATTCACTTACTTGCTTGTAAATCAAATTATCAAAGCATAACCTTTAAACCAGAGATAAATAATACTTGTCAGCTCACCTTTCAAGATCATGTTGATCTTGTTTCACTTCGTCAACTGCACTGCATCTCTCTGCTACAATATTTATCATTTCCAAAAATCTAACATTCATTCATCACATGCAATTAACTTAAGTTGAAAACTTGAATCTTCAAACAAAGTTATTCCTACTCTGATACCACCAATGATGTAGGTAGGGCCTGCAATAACCAAGACCTTCAAATACTCTGTTATGGCAACCAATTCATATAAACTGAATTTCATTTCCAGCTGAATACTAACACCACTTACCTTCGATTCAACAACGCTCTGCACTGAATATTTGGACTGAGTTTTAAAAGCATTGACACTATTTCAAAGTTGGATCATCATGTTGTCCACGTTTCTCTGCAATTAGATTGATCCACACCATCTGGCAATTTTCACAACAATTCAACTCCCATCGAGATCTCTTCCATTAAGATAGTATCTTGCTTCATCCACATCACGAGGATCGCTAAATTCAGTAAAGGAAAATTTGTGCTTTAATCCACCTCACGGACTCTGCGGAAATGTTTGCCAGAAACAATGAGCAGTGCATCAAGGTATCGAATCCAATGGTAGTTTGCCTCTCAGATGAATCAAAAACCAAGGCCAATATGACTATCGATCTTTAACTAGCATCGGAATTCACCCCACATCTTCTTGATTAATTAATCAAGCTTTAAGCCCCGCGGCCACACATATACACATCCACGGAAAATGCTATAATACTCCGCCCGAGGCCTTGGCCAGAACTCAAATCATACACATGCACCTTTTAAAATCGGATTTCTCAAAGGTCAATTGCTCCTCTTAAACTTTAAAAATATTGGCCTCTTTTAATACTATTGTCAGGGTGTTCACGTACTGGAAATCCGCCTTTAGAGATGCCAACCACATTAAAGTTGCACAGTAATGTATTCAACGGTTACACTAATCGTAAGCTCGCCTCTCTTCTGTAGAAACTAGGTTGCTTCACTCTAATAATGTCAACAGAGTTTCATTATAACATAATGACACCTTGCATTCTGCCTTTCCCTTTTCCGAACAAACGCCCTTGTTAAGCTGAGATCAAACCATCGAGTGGACAAATTGGTTACGAAGAGGTGCAACTGTGAACAAATGGTTGTGGGTTCAATCTCGGGCCGTCATAAGTAAAATAAAGAACTGCTCTGCTGGCAGACAGCTAGGAAACGATAAAGCAAGGAACACCACACTCCTTTCTATGTATGCAAACTCAGAATTCCACCCTTGTCCCGTCCATTTTTGCCAAGATACTCTAATACACAATTAACTATATATCACATACAAAATAATTACATGTATGTTAAAAACTGTGGAATTTCATAGGCATGACAGCGACTTCAAAATCCATATTAACAAGATAGCATTGAGTCTTTTTTACATCAATGCGAGAGATAGTTTCATACTGACAAAGCTGGCACCACCTCCTCCCCTCCTGCGAGCTTTGTTGCCTCTTTATTTATAATTAAGGATAGGCCTTCTCGGTCCTTATCCAATACAAAACATGCTTTACATAACGATTTAAAACATAAAAGCTTTAAAGCTCTACATGCAATGCATACATATTAGAAAAAGCCTCTTGAGGCTTTCTTCCATCTTTTCTTTGGTTTAAAATAGGAAAGCCTCCTTATCACTTAATGATCCACATCCATTCCTTTTATGCCTAAAAGCTCTCCCTAGTTCCTATGTTCTCATTTATTTATTTTGAGAATATCTAATTAAATCACACTTAAAAGCCTAAATATTAAACTGACTTGGAATTTAGGAAACTAATTCCAAAAATGCATGACCCCCTATGTCTACTATTTACAATGATTTCCCTTGGGTTGAATGCTCCTGCATCAAATCAAGAGATAGAGAGAGATAGACAGGGTGTGAGACAAAGAGAGAGATGGAGAGGGGGAAAGAGAGAGTATGAGAGAATGAGAGGGTGATATGTTGATAGAGAGAGATAGAGAAGGATACAATGTCAAAGAGAGAGTCAAAGAGAGACATAGTAAGTGTTAGAGAGAATGACTAAGAAATAGTGTGAGAGAGAGATTGCAGGAGTGAGAGCTAAGAGCAAGAGTTATAGGAAGTGAGAGAGATAAAGAGAGAGGGACAAAGGGGTGGGAATGAGGGAGGGCCTATTTTGACCCTTCAACATTCTTTCACAATATATTCATACACATTTTTCATTCATTTATCATCTGAAGTGATATTCTCATTGTCATTTATTGCAAAATAGATTTTTTGAACTAGCACCTCTCATCTCTGCTCATGAATCTCTATGGCCTAACTCCCATGGAGACAACCATGAATTTATGCTAAAACCTTGAGTGTGGAATTTTAAACTTTTGTTGTTTTCCGCATAGAATTTTCACAGATAAGGAAGAGGACAAGGGGGTTGCACTTTGTTTGAGTCAATCATTGAAAATTTTAAACCAAAAGAAAAGAAATTATGGGGTTTCATTTTATTCATTTGATGTTAAGTCCAGTATTTGTAGATTTTATTTTCATTGAGAAATAATTCCCATGATTTTATTTTTATATCATGTATGAGTACGATAGGAAGTGTTTCTATATATTATATTATTGTTTTACATTGTAAAGAAAGGCAAATATGGGGTTTCATTTTATTTATTTGATGTTAAGTCGAGTATTTACAAATTTTATTTTCATTGAGAATTACTTCCCATGATTTTATTTTCATATCATGTATGAGTAAGATAGTAAATGTTTCTGTATATTATATTATTTTTCTACATTTTTTAAATATATCGTTAATGATTTTAAATTAAATTATAAATGGGAAAAATAGGGTTTTATTTAATTTATTTGTTTATAAATAATGGTGTTTTTAATTTTATTGTCTAGGAAACATGATCCTTTTGGGAGAGAACCATGAATTTATCCTCAAAGCATTCCAGTGTAAGGTTAAAGTTTGGGCTTTTTGAAGCTTTAAATATTTTTTTTGTTTTCCACATATAAGTTTTACCTCTAAGGAAGGGGACAGGTGGGTTCTAATTTGTTTCAATCGATTATTGTAAATTTTAAATTAGAAGAAAAAAATGTGGGGTTTCAATTGATTCATTTGTCTTTAAGTCTTAGTTTGTGGAATTTATTTTTATTGTGAATTTCTTCCTATGATTTTATTTTCATAAAATGTATAAGTATGATAGGAATTTTTTCTATATATTATAGTCTCATTTTACTTTGTTTAAATTGATCATTAATAATTTAAAATTAGAAAGGGAGAAAATAGGGTTTTATTTAATTTTTTTTATAAATGATGTTGTTTTTAATTTCACCTAGTGTAGGAAAAATGGTCCTATTGGGACACACACACA
>APFE030323040.1:28393-40596 GCA_000404065.3 Pinus taeda
ATATATTGATAGAGAGAGATATAAAAGGATACAATGTCAAAGAGAGAGTTAGAGAGAGACATAGTAAGAGTCAGAGAGAATGGCTAAGAAAACATGTGAGAGAGAGATAGCAGGAGTGAGAGCTGAGACCAACAGTTACAGGGAGTGAGAGAGATAATGAGAGAGGGACAAAGGGGTGGAACGAGGGGGCGATATTTTGACCCTTCAACATTCTTTCACAATATATTCATACACATTTTTCATTTATTTATTATCTGAACTGATATTCTCATTTCCATTTATTGTAAAATGGATTTTTTGAACTAGCACCTCTCATCTTTGCTCATGAATATCTATGGCCTAACTCCCATGGAGAGAAACATGAACTTAGGCTAAAACCTTGAGCATTGAATATTTAAACTTTTTGTTGTTTTCCACATAGAATTTTCATAGATAAGGAAGAGGACAAGGGGGTTGTGCTTTGTTTGAGTCGATCATTGAAAATTTTAAACCAAAAGAAAATCAATTATGGGGTTTCAATTTATTCATTTGATGTTAAGTCGAGTATTTGCAAATTTTATTTTCATTGAGAATTACTTCCCATGATTTTATTTTCATATCATGTATGAGTACGATAGCAAATATTTCTATATATTGTTCTGTTGTTCTACATTGTTTAAATAGATCGTTAATGATTTTAAATTAGAAATGGGAAAATTAGGGTTTTATTTAATACAGGACCCTTTCCATCAAACTTCCTCATATCCATCTTTGGAACATGGTGGTTCTTCAATCCAACGTTAGATTCTATGAAATCATGATGAACATTTCTTTTGTTCTCATCATGAGTTTCTTTAACTACCCTTTTGCCATTAGTAGGTAATTATTGTAGCAAATTTGCCAAAACTATCTTCAAATCTTCCATGTTGCCTTTAATATTTGCTTATATACCATCCATGCCATCCATCTTAGCTTCCATCCCATCCATCTTAGCTTCCATGTCATTCTTCTTGACTTCCATGCCATTCATATTACCTTCCATGCCTTTATTTAATCCATTCATCTAAGCTTCTGTTACTTTTTGTGAAAGTGAAAATTGTTGAACTTCGTCTCGTAATTTTGATATATCATGTTGCATTTCTTCCTGTTCTTCCTGAGTCATGGTAGAGATTCCAGGTTGCTTACTAGGTGTTTCCATTTTCTTTCTTCGAGGCATCAATTAATGACAATTATGCCTCAACATGCCCTTTGAATCACTTCAAACTAATTTTTCAAACCAAACTTATGCAAATTAAAAAAAAAAACTACACACCTTCTTTTTGCATTGTAGGAGATCGATATTAAATCTATTGTATCTCTGAAATTCTAGATCCTCAAGGTCTTAAATTACAACCTTAGATAGCCCTCTATGTCTTATTTTCAATGCCACCAACCTAATCGAAGGTGGAATTTCCAAGAAAGAGTTATGCCCAATATCCCTAGATGAAATGATTATTTACTTTTTTAATAGAGTGAACTTGTAGGATGTGCCACGTGTCATTTTTTCAACCTCCATATGTGAAATCGATACACATACAAGTATATTTTCTCTTCTTGTTATAACTTCTTATGAAATTTTAATCATATGCTCAAAGAGAAAGCTATGACGATGTTCCCATGGTCACTTGTTTGGGATGTAATTTGGGGAGATTGCAAAAACCCTAACTTCTGTCATGAGAAGAGATCGGAAATTTGAACCTGAGGTTCATT
Source organism: Pinus taeda (assembly GCA_000404065.3). NCBI lineage: Eukaryota > Viridiplantae > Streptophyta > Pinopsida > Pinales > Pinaceae > Pinus > Pinus taeda. The sequence continues at coordinate 30,122 of APFE030323040.1, forward strand.
AAGATTTCTTCTCATATGGGTTTTAATTTCAGCTACGAAAATGTCATAGAAAACTATTTATAGCGAAAATTCCATGAAACCATAGAATCCAAAGCTCTGATACCAAATGTTATCCAACCAGCTCATAAAATAGAAGAAAAGATAGATCAACAACTACAAAATCAGCCTCTTCAGGGGGAACTCCTTTGCATTATAGAAATGAAAAATTATTTCATGATACAAATGATAAAACCTCCTTTCTATATATAAGAGTCTAAGGGGTCACAATATAATCAAAGTTGACATAACAATGATAATATAAGGGCACAACAATTAGAATAGTGTCTTTTTATGGGGCACACTAACAACAATATGGGCACAATAGGGGAACAACAATAATAATAAGAGACACAATGATAATATTAATGGCGGAATCACTAGTATTATGGAGACATAACATAAAACATTTGTAGAATTAATTTTTATTCCTTTATTCAAATGAGTTGTGTATTTTTCTAATAAAATAAAATACATTATAAAATTCAATATCCAAACAATTAAAATTCAAAAAAGGAAAGAAAATCAAATACATTGAACATTTAGATTAGTTTTCCAATTTCATGTTACAGATTGAATTTCTCCAATCTCGTAGGATGGAATGTTGTATTGGCCATAAAATTTTATGAAATACAATGTACAAATAACTATAAATGAAAATATGAAAAAGAAAATCAAATGCATGGAACATTCACATTTGTTTGATGACGTGAATGAATTTTATGGGATGGCTCCTCTTTTATCATAACATTAATAGATGGAACATTTGGGGATTTAATTTTTATACCTCTATTTAAGTGAGTTGTTTCGCGTTCCAAGAAAATAAAATAGATTATAAAATTGAATGTCCAACCAACCAAAAAAATTTCAAATTAAAAACGAATCAAACACATTGAACATTTACATTAGTTCACCAATTTGGTGGTTAAGAAGAATTCATAGTAAGGTTATGACATGATTCATCTTCACTTTTGGGATTATTTGATGGAAACTTTAGGGAGTTAATTTATATATCTCTATTCAAATGTGTTGTTTATTGTGCCAAGGGAATCAAATACACTATAAGTTAAGTAAAATGAAAAGATAATGTAAATACGGGAATGTAATAAAACAAACTATACTATAGGCATAATTTGAAAGATCTGTGTGGTACCTTGTTTGATGTGAAATGTTATCAGGGATGATTGATTCGCTTAGAGGTACAACATTCCTTTGAGGAGGATGGTTAAAGGAATATCCAATGATTTAAGCAACTCATTCCAACTTATCAAACAAATGGCCAAGTAAAATATCATCCAAATCATTACATAGCATTCCATCACTAATTCTACCATGGATGATTTTTAACCTTTCTCCTTTTTTTAAACTTGATTTGTAGATGAAAAAGGGTTAGAGTGGACATTTGTATCCAAATTATCTATATGATGATCTTCCCAAATGCAAGATGTTTCCCCAGTATAATGAAAATTTGGAGAAGATCATGTAATAGGAGTAGAGTATGTATGACTTCGTAGACTTAGTGTCCCACAAACAAGGGGATCTCATGCACCAATTTGGTGTCTATTATATTTAATAGGTAAAATGATATTTATATATAGAAAATAAAAGAGATGAACCAAAATTAATTTTGAATGTTGTCTAATATTAAATTAAAACATAATAGACCATTACCTATTCACATGTTTGAACCATATAATAAAATAACAAATGTTCATTATTTTGGGCAAATTATAAGCACTTCTATAATATTTATGAATGGTTGAAATTGTGATTTCATTTATATGGTTTATTTTTTTGTGATAGTTTAAATTAAATATGTTTAATTTGTCTAAACTTTAATTTTTATATTTAATTTAGTTAAAGATAGAGGAGAAAAAAATGATTCAAAATTTATATTAACCAAATTCTCTTAAAATATTAAAAACCAACATAATTAACTTAACTTATCTAAACTTTAAATTTTATTAAATTTAATATTTAACCAAATTAAGCTATTAAGAATAGATATTTACTCATTAATCTCACATTCTGAAGAGAATAGAAAATCATGTAAAAATTTAATGAAACACAAAGAGATTATAGCAACTCCTATTGAAAATGCACGCCTCACAATTTAGAAAATGGGAAAGATTTTAATTACTTCAATACAACCACTAAATGAAAATGCTTCCACTATCTTTATGGGTTATCCTTGGAATATAGGTAGCTGCTATTAGCCTACAAGTATAGTCACACAATACAATCTATGTGATAATAAAATAAGACTCTCTCAGAATTCAATATATATCTTTTGCATTGTATTTAATACAAAAAATTAAAATATCTATTAAGATATAAATTATGTAATGCAATCTATGTTATAATAAAGTAATACTCTCTCACAATTCAATATATATATTCTACATTGTATTTAATATAAAAACTGAAAATCTTTATTAAGATATAAATGATTTAATGCAGTTGCATAGAATAGGTGAATAACGATTTCTATTCATCAGGTAAAATTGTAACATTTATTCAAACATTGCAAAACTCTAGTAAAATATAAAATGATACAATATTTATCATTAATGGTAACACATTGGGCACAATTACAAATACCAACCATTGAGATTCTACACAATTCCAAAGAACCATCAGAATCCCTCACTATGTAAAATATCCCTAAGTTGCAATGAACAGCCTTTAATATGGAAAAAAAACCCTACACAAAATCTTATGGATTCATAACACTCTTAAAACTATGATACATGTTACAGAATCATAATATATAAATCCAAAACCTATAAGGATTCATTAAAACATAGAAAGTGAACATTAAAACTATCAGAAAAAATAAAAAATAAAAAAAAAATAAATTAACACTCCTCCTTAAACCATAATAAACCAAGCAAAAACAACTAAGCAAAACTAGTACAACCTAGAAAAACCCTTTATCATAATAAAAATTAGAAACAATAAACGAAAATCACAAAAGGAAAACACTCTCATTTCACAATTGAATGAAAAAAAAAAATTGATGCACAAAGGATAAATAGGAGCTTAGACTTAATAAGAGTTAGCTAAAAAAAATTATGTCCAATATTTTAATTGATAGCTTTCAAGATGGAGCTCCGATCTGTTGTTTTGCTAGATTTCGGTTAGGGTTTTGGTCTTCACTTCTCTGTCACTGTAGCTACACTTTCGTGTCCCTATCTGCTTGGCGTGTGCATTGTGATGGTCTGCCTCTTACTCCTATGTCCTTGTAGTTAGCATACCAGAGAACCCATTATCCTTCCATCTCTATTTCTTGACTGCAACACTTGTCGAAGATGGAGGGTTATGTTGTCAACTATTCAGAGGAGCCATCTCCCTACAAACCCATCCGGGCTTATCCTTTCTCCATGCTAGAGGTGTTGGTTTCTGGATTCCAAATTTTTTCACTATTGTTATGGTCAGAACCGCCTCCTATTTGATCAGACCTTGGGCCCTTCATGTTAGTCTGTCATTTTGTGCTCTCACTATATCCTAGTCCGGTCTTGATAGCCACTCCATTTCTCCACCCACCCTACATATGCTAGCCTCTTGCATTCCTCCTTCCCCTTATTTCAACTATCCACTTCCAGACTCTTCCCATTTTTCATCCATATCCGCCCACCCCTAGTTCATGGGTTTCGACTGTAGGGATGACCCCCTCTCCCACATCCCAGCTTCGTCATCCTTTTAGGCCACTATCCTAGAACTCAGAAGCCATCCTTTCCATTTGGCTATTTTGATGTCCTGACGGTAAACCATAGGTATGGTAACCTTAGGTTACAGGCAGCTTCCTCAGGTACCCAGGACCCTCTACAAGATCATATGACGACACCTTGTTTGGGAAAAGTTAAAAATCTAAGTGTGTTAAAGCCTCCCAGAAGGATCTGGCCCTTTGTTTCAGTGAAGGCATGCAAATAGGTGATGTTGTGGACATAGCAAATGAAGTTTTGGTGGGAAGTATCAGAGGGAGATGGTATTCGGCCACTCAACTTCATCTTTGGGTCAATTATATTTTGAGGAACATACTCAGGGAACTCTCTTCTATCATGACTCTAGCTTGCGGATGGTTCGCTCTTAGCTTTCAAAGCGAATATTACACTTCATGGGTTTTGTGATGATACTGGCACATAAAATTGGCCCCTATTTTTCTTAAGAGATGGAGCCTGTTATTTGACCCCCAGTAGGAACAATTAGGCACTAGTCCACTTTGGGTTCATCTCTCGGGACTTCCCTTGCACTTCTGGTCTGAGGACATTCTTACTTGCATTGGGAATGCATTGGGTACATTCCTTTATTATCATAAATCCTACATTAGCTCTGGAAACAAATCGATGGCGTGCATCTTGGTGCACTTGGACACCACAGAAGGACTAGAGGAGTAGATTACTCTTCAGTGGAAAATATTCACTAGAATCTAGATTCTAGATTATGAAGGGGTGTCATTAAGATGTAGAAGGGCTGAAAGGGTAGGTCATCTCTACAAGGAATGCCCTTTGGTCACTGCTACCTCCTCTCCCACCCAAGAATCATATGGTGCCATCTCTATTGCTTAAGCATCTGCATAGGAGAAACCTACTCGTTCCTCTCATTCGAAGCCACCAGATCATTGTTTTTCTCACATGACTACTTTGGCTTCCCCAAGCCTCATTCACCTACTATGACAAGATCACGGGTTGCTACTGCGCCCGCTCTCTCTGCCAGTATTTCTCATCCTCATTTCTCTTCAATTTCATTACCTTTATCTACTTCTACACAACAATTTCATGGCACTTGCATCCATTGCAAGCATTTCTTGCATTTCACTCTCATCCCCTCAAAATTCCCCCCGCCAAAAAAATCCTATTCCACTGCCTCGCCTTCTATACCTCAGTTTTTTATTAATCCTCCTTCTCCTGGTGCATCGGTATCCTCTGGTCATTATCATCCCTACAATCTTCCCTCTCGGTGGAAACACCCTCCTGAGCCTTCTGCGATTGGCCTGATCTCACCTCCTAAATTCACCAAGACTAGAAGGCGTCGGCACTCCTGTATTTCTAACACCATTAGCCAAGCAGGGGTGGATGTGGCCTAGGGCAAGAAATCTAAACTTGATAAGGTTCTTATAGCACTCGACACCCTCCACCTATCTCATCCATGAAGTGGGTCTCTTTTTACTATACATGGTTGGCTATCCCTGCTAAAAGATTAGCCCTCACAAGACTATTGGATTCTCAAAAGATCGATATTATCTATCTACTAGAAACCCTTGGGTTGTTTGAGTAGGTCATCTCTATTTTAAATTCCATAAAGTCGGGATGGACCTTCCATGCACTGGATGTCAGTGGACGGTCTAGGGGAATTGCACTTGGCATTAACCCCCGCACGATTAAGCTACATACATCTTCGGGAGGGGCTGGATTTTTGGGTATGGATATATACTCGAAGTTGTATCAAGAGTTCATAATCATCAATGTTTCTACTCCCTATCATAACAGGGTTGAATTCTGGAATCATTTACTCAACCTATCTCTCACTAACACAGACAACCTCAATCTGGGAGGGGACCTAAATTTCTCAATTGGACACATGAACTCTTGGGGACACAATGCCTAATTGGACCCCCCCTCAGATATTTGGAACATCTTCTAGAGTAGTACCATCTTGTTGATATCCCTATGAATAAGCTACAACCAGCTTGGCGTAACAAAAGAATAGGAGAAGCATCACTATCCAGAAGACTGGATCGTTTCTTAACTAAGGAGAGTTTGGTAAGAGCCTTGAGAAACATTCGTCAATGGGTGGGTTGTGGTGGCATATCTGACCAATCCCCTATATATTTGGATTTGTCAGGTTCCTTTCTAAAACCAAGGGCCCCATTTAAATTCAATTCCATCTAGCTGATGGATTCTAATAACATCAAATTTGTTAATGATTATTGGCATGCACATCCACCTACGTAGGGGAGATCCTATATCATAAGTCTTTTATCACAATCTAAATGAACTAATGAGTCTATCTATTCAATGGGCTAAAAGAGAATGAGATCGAGACGATCAAACTCTTAGGTTCGTTGAAGACAAGCTAGCAGATATGTTGGATGAGAATGGGAGGGGTTTCTCCACTACAGAAGCTAAAAATATTCTCATTGACCTGGAAGCTCCATGATCGAAAATTGTCAAAGAACGTGAGGAGACCTAGCACCTCAAGAGTAGAGCTATCTCGTTATAAGATGGGGATGACAACACACAATTATTTCATAATTATGCAAAAGCAAGATGAGAAAGTAATACTATCCAGAAGATGCCTAATGAGGATGGACATCCTACTCATACTTTTCATCAATTGGCTCATATTGGCATCACCTACTTTTGACAGCTATTCAAGGGTCCTCAAGGGGCCACTCTTGCAGAAATCGTTAGATTTTCCATACTTTTCCCTCATTTTGTTGACCAAGATTTGACGATTGATCTCATTAATCTAGCATCAATTAGGGAACTAGAAATCACTCTTAAATGGTTTAAAAAGGATAAAGTCCATGGCCCAGATGGATGGTTCGTTGAAATTTATCTAGCCTTCTTTGAAACCATGGGAAAGGACCTACTTAAGGTTGTGGAGGAATGTAGGTTAGTTGGTCATATGTATGAGGTTGTCAACTCTACTTTCATTTCCCTCATCCCCAAAGTGGACTCCCCTCTTCCTTTCAATGATTTCAAGCCTATATCTCTCTGCAACTGCCTCTATAAAATTATTGCCAAAATCATCGCTAATCAATTAAATCCCATCCTATCTTCCCACATGTCATCTGAGCAATTTTTCTTTTTTGCATAATAGACAAATACATGAGGCCATTGACATCCCATAGGAGGTCCTCCACTCCATTAAGACAAGGCATTTAAAAGGATCCATCCTCAAGATCGATATTTCTAGGGTGTTTGATTAAGTCAGCTGGTTATACTTAAGAATTCTCCTCACACACTTAGTCTTCCCTCTCTCTTTCATTCAATGGATAATGTGTTTTATCACCATTGTGTCCTTCAACATTCTCATTAATGGCTTGGCCTCCAATTACTTTCACTTAAAGCAAGGCCTCAGACAAGGATGTCTTCTTTCCCCTCTCGCTTTCCTCCTTGTAATGGAAGGACTAAGTAGGTTAATATTGTAGGAAAGATGAGACAGATGACCTTAGGGTATCAAATTACAAACAATTTGCATCATCTCCCACATACTTTTTATGGACGATGTCCTTATCTTTCCCAATGGGGGAATACAGGACTTCTCTATTTTTTGTGATATCATGCAGTTTTTTTACACTGCAACTGGTATGGAATCCAATCAACTGAAATATAAAATCTCTTTCTCATATTTTTCCCAACAAGAAATTGAGATCGCTCTTCGTAAGTTCCCCTTTCAAAGACTTTTTCTGGAGCATGGACTCAAATATCGTGGTTTCCATATCAATCCACATAGTTACAAAATATCAGATTAGACTTGGCTCATGGCCAAGGTGGAAAAAAGATTTCATAATTGGAATCATAGGTTCGTATCCAAGTATGGGCGTTTACTCATTAAATCTGTCCTTGAGGCAATTCTGGTTTACTGGATCTCCTTAGCATGGTTACCATAAGAATCCTATCCCGATACAAAATATTTGTTGTAGATTCCTATGGAATGGTTACAACGAGTGGAAGCCATTTCCTTGGGTGGGCTGGAGTCAAATTGCGCATCCTAAGAAATGGGGTGGCTATGGTATAAAGGATATTACTTCTTTTGCACATGAACTTGCTGCCAAGATGGGATGGCATGTTCTCATTACCCGCAGCCTTTGGACTTATGTTGTCCATCACAAATACATTTTGCTTTTTCATTATTTCGATTGTATCTGACTCTTGACCTAGCATAGAATAGGTATATCGATGATCTGGTAGGGTGTCATACACACTCTTCCTACTATCAGAAACTATCGTGCATGGCGTATTAAATCTAGGACATCAGTACGCTTAGGCATGTACCTATGGTCAAGATGTTCTAATATGGTCAAGATGTTCTAATATGTACAGACTACCCCAAATATTATTACCTTTCTAAATGATCGAGGCATAAACTCGATTTCTAATATTGTAGATCTGGAGAATACCACCATTTTTGCAAATGCTTGGAAATAATCTGACTTGGGAATCACTGTACAATGGCATGAATTGGTTGGGATATACCTTTGCACTAACTAAATCACATGTGCATATGAGGGAGGAAAATGATGAACTCATTTGGGCACCTAAGAAACATGAAATTTATTCCTCGAAAGACGGATATCCTACCATATATGCTGCTCACGAGCCACTTGTTCTGGCTAAGTGGTGGTGTACAATTTGGAAGCTCAAATCTCCCATATGCACTGGGATTTTTTATGTGGAATGTCCTTATGAAGTTGAAGTTGATCAAAACAGTTAGAAAAGAACATAAATTGACATTATTGAAACCTTTTCTCAATTGCCTTTCAAAAAAAAGCTATCACGCCCGAAAAGAAACTCCCATACTTTTTCAAATAAATCTGGGATTTCCTTGAATCCTTTAAAAAGGCCGCTCTCAGACTTCTGGCTTAATCCCTCCGTGGAGATAGACCCTCTCTGTGGTATTGTGGTGATCTTGTGATGTGTTGGTTAATGATCTTGTGGTGCAATGTTATTGTGTCGACATGGATAGACGAGTCTATCTGTTGGTTCATGTTCCTATTCTGTGGCGGAGTAGACATGAAGAGAAGAGATTAATCAATGAATTGGCGGTTCACAGTGAGTAGAACGATTAGTAGATCAATGAGAAGGAAATTAATTAATGAATTGGCAGTTTGCAAAATTTACCTTTATTTTACGTTCATTTACAATTTAATGAATTGGCAATTTGCAATCAGGACATCCTTCCTTTGTTTTTGTGAGAATAATGCAGAAATAGAATTAGTTATTAGTTATGAGTGGTTGAACTGAATTAGTTAGGAATTGGTTGCCAGAATTAGTTGTGAGTTTCCTATATAAGTGTGATGTAATTGAGAAAATGAATTAATTAAGTTGTGTGAGCTTTGTCTCACTTTTGCTGGTGTCTTTGTTATAGTTTTGTTGTAGTTTTTGTTTTAATTTGGTATCGGAGCCAGCACACATAAATCTCACCTCTGTCCCTCTTGGCTCATTTGTAAGGTCACAAATTGTGCCATTTCTATATAAATGTGCATGATACCTTTGCGCAGCAGTTTTGGAATGGGGATACATCTGGTGAATTCCGATGGAAAGCTGCAGTAGTGTTTTCCTCCTCTACGTGAAATTGCCTCACTTTTCCATGGTAGCAGAACTCGTAAGACCACCACCCTTCATGTCTTAGGAAGCACTGGCCATTCAATGATTCAAGAAGCTCGTCAGGTGTCTTTGTCCTACTCTGCTTATCAGTTAATGCCGTAATGCTACTGCTGTATTTGTTTTACAGTTAATGTCGTAATGCTACTGCTGTATTGTTGATTGGATTCTTTAAAGCCCTTATTTTCATGCCGCCGTTTCCGCTGTGCTAGGCATGCCTCTGTGTTTTTTTCTATTCTTGATTGGGATTGGGCTTTTGTGTGCCGTTTGCCCTCTAAAATATAGTAGAGGGATTCGATCTGCTATTCTGTTGGGGTTTTGTATGAATCAGGCAGCATATGATCAGTTTTTTGTTTTTGTTTAAAACGGTGGCAGCACTGTACTAACAGCCACTTAACAGATGCACAACATTTTATGTATTAACCAGTTTTCCTGGAGCAAGTGTGCAAGTTTTGTTTGAAGTTTTTTGAAATAGCGTGTGAAAGAAGCTTGCAATTTTTTGAATTTGGTCATTGGTGGAGAAATGGCTAATCCCCTTGCAGATTCATATTTAAATGAGTCTACAAAACTTGATGGCGAAAATTATGTCAATTGGAAATTTAAGATCACAACAGTACTGGAGGCATACAATCTCTGGACGATTGTCAAAGGTGACGAGACCAAGCTTCAACCTCCTAATGCCACTCAAGATTGGGAGAAGCGTGAAATGAAAGCGAGGGTGCTGCTACGCATGTCAGTGAAGGACAATATTATTCCTCACATTCGGGACTGTGAAACTTCGAAGGCGACATGGGACACTCTCAAAGGTTTGTATGAGACTACTAATGCAAACCGTATTTTATTTTTAAAAACAAAGCTTCTATCTATCAAATGGATTGCCAATGAAAGCATTAGCAACTTTGTTCCCGAGTTAAAAGACTTTAGTGATAAGCATTGGGTGATATTGGTGAAAAAGGTTTCTAGTACAGATTTTGGTAACTGGTTGCTTTAAAGGGGTTAGGTCTCCCGCTACAAAGTCTTTATTTAACTCTCTCAAGCTAGACGACACCTCCTACATTGAAAGAATTGGCTGGGAATTCTTCTTCAAGAAGAAGAGCGCTATGAAAA
>APFE030323047.1:0-18598 GCA_000404065.3 Pinus taeda
TTGAGACTAAATTCGAATTTTAATTCTCCATTTTAATTCATGAACTAATTAAAATTGGAATCCATCCCGAAATGCTATTTATAGCAACACTATTTTTAGAATTTCAATTTTTTCGTTCCTTGTTGCTATATCCAACACTGGTACCTGAACTGCTATTTATAGCAATGTTATGCATTTCTTTTTTTAGCATTTCTTGTTTCCATTTTCAACATGAAAGATCCTACTAATAGTACGATTTCATAAATCTCATAAATATATTTCCAACAATATTTCCTATTTAGAAAAACTCCTCCCAGATGAGAAGATATGGCTATTTGAAGTTTCAATATTAAATTAACTGACCAAACATTAGGGCAAAGAGCCAAAAATTTAATATGTTAATGAGTGGGAATGTTTCAAGTATATCCACCATTGACAAAGAAAATCAATGGCCCTAGGCATGTGAAGTTGCATAGTATTTAATAATGTTAAATGATGTGCATGTTTCAGGTTAATCAATGCCACTTCTAAAAGTATAACAATTGGATGATGGTGAAGTTGCAATATGTTTAATCAATCTTGTTGGACCTACTGGATGACAACACATGGAATTGTCCTCTTTGATGATGACATGGACTTGTTGATTATAAAAATATGGTATGGTTACATAGTCAACATGACAAATAAGAAAGCTAATTTAGAAATATAATGTGGCACCATCAAGGGATGCCACAAGGCAGTGAAAATGGTGGCTTTGCATTGATAAAAATCTTAAAAATAGGTGACACATCAAAAGCCTCATGGATTGCCATTAAGCATTATGAGATCATCTTGAAATCATCTTATGGATGACCAATGACCCTTTAGCTCGTGTCATATGGGCATGGTCACATGGAAGGAGGGCATAATATTAGTCTAAGTGATTTCCACCCCTAGGCACATAGTTGAATTTGAACGGTCTTATGGGAATAGGTATACATCATTTTTAGATATATGGGGATTGATTCATGGTCAACCATGGTTATAAAGAGATGATTTTTGGTTGGATCTCAAGTAGTAGGACCACCATATGACTATAAATAACCATATGATCATGAGATAAAGGTATGAAAATGTAATGATATGTTTTCTTATTCTGTGCCAAGGAACTTTGTAGTATTTTTGGTTCATATTCAATTAGATTGGTTTGATAGAAAGAAAATTCTAGAATCCTAATGGAGGAAAAGTTCAAAACCATTACAGAGTACTAGTTCTAGTTATGCATGGGTTGTGGTTAGAATTTGAAGTTGTGGACTAGTGGTTTACCACCAAGTTATTGTTCTAGTTTCCTTAAAACATGACAATATTGATTTCAAGTCTAGCGAAGGTCAAAATATATAAGTGGAGCATATATTCTTGATTGAGGTTCAACTATGTCCGACTAAGATGTTTATCATGTAAATTTGTTCATTATGTCCAAGGAAAACCCTTGCTATTTAAATGGAGGCTATAACAATGTTTGTCTAGTACAACTTAGGATCATGATATCTATCATGCTATATATATAGAAAACTTGATTATAAGAGCTAGCCTCATTATTGTGGTAAGTCTAGTCAAGATTGGAATTTGAAAAATATTTTATTTTTCGAGACATGATGGTAGATTAATGGTTTCTGATTGTTTCTAACACATTTTTGTTTAAATCATATATGTTGGTTGATTAAATCTTGTTTAGTAACATGGATAGGAGAAATTCTTATAGTGCTTGGTAGGAACTCGTACAAATTACTTATCTTAGGCACTAGTGATGGTTCTAGTACGACACACATGTCAACCACATATATGATCCTTGTAGTGTCATGCTGATTTGACAAGATCGGAGGGTTTGTATTGGTTTCAACATACTGAGTGGAAACTAAGGATTGGCCCCTGCTAGTTTTATGCACAACGACTTAGAGGTGTTTGTGTGTCTTGAGGTTCATTGAATGTTAAACAATGTAGGTTGAGTTACATTGGATGTGGACCAGCCACATCACCAAATTCCCCTGCCTTTTACATAGGCTTGAGAACAAAATTAGATTGAAACCCTAACATTGTAAAACTATTTGGACAACGAAATTGGTAGCATATATGTGTGGTATATTGGTGGCCGTAGATTCGGCAAGTTTGGTTATATTTTATTTTTTATATATTCTTCCACTTTGTTGCATGTTTAATAATTACTAGTGCCATTGTTAGAATCCAAGAGAGCACCCATAAAACAATGTTATGTAGAATGTTTGAGTTATAATAAAGTTTTATACGGTTAATTTGGATTTATCAGGTCAATATTGGCCCAAATTCATTTTAGAAGAAGTTGGATGATCAAGGATCATAGATGAATGCAATGAGAAGGGTATGGTTCCTTTTTTACACTTATTTGACGATCAAGATCTCTTGTATTTGATTATAAGATCTTTGATCATGTTGAAGGAATTATGAATACAAGTAGGAAATAAGTTCCAAACAAGGGTTTAAATGACGAAATTGAAGATGTATTTGAAACAAAGTATGAGAAGTAGTTTGGGAGCAAAAAAAAATGATTGATATGAATTTTGTGGCAACATAATAGCTAGAAGTTTTGTTTGTAGATTATATATTATGATATTCCTTATAACCCAGTGATATATGATGATGGTGGATCCAATTTGAAAATGATATGAAATAGAGGTCTATTAGTAGGTTGAAGAAGGAAGTTGGAGCCTCAATCAGATTAGAACCTACTCATTTTCAAAGTTGAAGCCTCAATTAGATTAGACCCTGGAGAAGGTTGGAGCCTACTCATCATCAAGGTTGAATCCTCAATTAGTTTGCATCCTATAATGACCATATCATTTCATCTTTTGAGGTTGGTGTTTCAATTTGGTTGTAGCCTACCACAAGAGGAAACTTGGATATCTTGGGGGTATTTTCCTCAAGTAGGTTTGATCTTGAAAATTAATGTAAATGAATTGAAGATAAAGATTCGTGGTTTTCTTCCATATGGTTTTCCACCTAAGAAAATATGTCTCCTTGTGATGTGATGGTTTCTTGATCTGTTGATTGCTTCTTTTTATGTTTCTTATATGATAATGCACTATTTTAGTTGATGTTATAATTTTTATGGTCCATTTATATATGATTGTATAATTAAGAAAGGTAGGGAAATTGTAAAATTGACCTCACATTGATTCACTCCCCCCATGTCAATGTCACATTTGGTCCAACAATAGTCTCTTTGCAAATGAACATTGTCTTAGAGGTAGAGAAAAAAATATGGTATACGATGGCCAACACGAAATATACCCAGAGGCTATTGAGAGTGTTGGTCTATCATTACAGAGAAAGCTAGGTTCCTTAGTTCTTAATGGTATAGAGGTTGTTGCAAATTTGGAATTATCTAGATGGATGGTGGTATCAACTATGTTGGAATTGATTTAAACTAGGTTAGAAGTGATGGAGATTGGCAAACATTGATTCGCATGATGCATTTTAAGCTCAAGGGGAATCCCATGGTTGCTACATGTTTTGGTAGACAACCATCATAGTATCAGGATATTTGGAGAAGTTATAGAATCATATAGGTATGATGGTTTGTTGGTCTAGTATTTGAAGTGATTTTTGTGTTACAATTTTATCTCAAAGGCTCCTAAAAGTGGCATAGTTGGATATTGCTCAGAATGAGCTTTCCAACAGTATATTGCAGTCCATAAATGGCCTTCTAGATCAGGAGTTATTTCTAGTCAAATGCAAGTACCTCAAAATTCAAATGGGCTAAGTTAAAGGTGGTGAAGGGTCAAAGAGGAGATCAATTTTAGAAATAGAAAAAAGTTGGAAGAGTAGGTAGTGGATCCGCTAAAGGATTTCCAAGTGAAAATTGCATAGAAATACTACAACAAAAACCATTTTTATTGGCCCATAGGCATACCCATTACACAACTCGTCCTGAATGAAGTTTACCTTGGATGGTTAATGGTTTCTATTGTAACTCACACTACAAAAAGCTTTATTTTTCTCCACCCTTAATCACTTGAGTTAAGAGCTAAGTTATACAATTCACAAACATAAAACTTCAACATAGGCCCAAGAAGCTATGAAAATTTGTTAGATTCCTTAGGGCTCGTCAATCCTTAATGACTTGGATCTTGGTTGGGTCCAATTGCACCCCATATTCTTCCAATACTAGGGGGATTTATAGGTCAAAAGTGTGCCTAAAAGGAATTTATTAACACAATTAACTTTAAGAGATCTTATTATGATGATGTCATCCCCAGGGGTAAATATTTTGGAGGGAAGAGAAGAAAACTATTTTTTAATTGTATTTTAAACTTATATCCTTATAGGCTTATTCAAATTTCAAGTGTAGATACCCATTGGATGTAAAACTTAATTTCACATCCAATGAGTATCCACTTTGCATACTTATAAGAAGACCCACATTGAAAAAATTTGAAGATACATTAAAAAATGTGTTAAAGAAGTTTTTTTAAAGAATTAAAAAAAAATGTGGGTCTTCCCGGAAGTATGCAGAGTGGGTAATCGTTGGGTGTGGAATTTAATTATGGATCCAACTCATGTATACACTTGACATTTGAGTAACCCTATAAGGAGATAATTCAAAAATACAATAAAAAGGTAACTTATGTTTTTTCTTTAAAAATTCATAATATTTATTTTATTATTTTAACTTTTATTTTTATTATTTTCCTATGGAAGCTCATTTTCAACCTCAAAATTCAACCAATGAATGTATCCCAGATTATGTATATGCTGTATCATAAAATATACACATGAAAAAAATATCATTAGATCCAAGAGTATTCTGAACGATATGTTGTAGATGCAGAAAAGAAGGGAATTGCAAGAAATATTTCAGATACAAATTTGCTAAGAAAGGGAAGGTATTTGATGATATTCCTATAGAAGTGAAAACCTCCTCAATCGAAGGAGTAAATGTGTACTTGTAATCTTCAAGTACACATGTAGATCAAAGTTGTTTGACTCAAGGGCATCTTGTCATATGACTTCTCATAGGGAATCATTTTGTGAGTATGAAACATATGATGGTGGTGATGTTTTCCTATGGGATCAAATGAGAACTAGAATCATAGGAGGAGGAAAATTCAATTTGAAACCCATGGGTGGAAGGATTAGAACTCTCCATAGTTTTTTAATTTAAGAGTCATGAAAACTTAAATACATGAGAACCATCCATTCAAGGAAGGAAGCAATATCATTATAGAGATTTTGTTCAAGTATTCGACTGACACAAAAGGATGTAAGGATTTATTGTGATAGTTAGAGTGAAATCATTTCAGAGAACAAACCAACTTATCATTCTAAGACAAAGCTTATTAATGTTTAGTATCACTTTATGAGAGATGATTGAAGAAAATGTGAAAGGTGAACACTTTAAAGAGTAAAGTAGGTTCATTAAAAAGGAATGTAAGCCATTACATATTTCTTATATTATTAAGAATCTTTTTGCAATAATTAAGTTTACATGGTTAAGACTTACATTGAGTTATCATTATACATATACTATTATTAACTCTAGTTAGCTCATCAATCCTATTACATCGATAAGGGGATCCCACCATTCCATACACATTTTAAAAGAATTATCCTCAGTGCTTATACCTATGATGTACATCCCTAAGTCAAAGTCTCATGTACAAGTGTTTTTGTTAGTGATGATAACTATGTAGACCATGAAATGTGTTTATAATGGGGTCATCCATAAGGTAGGGTCTCATGTATAGGCACTAACTTCAACATTGAGGAGATAGTAGATGAAGAGGTGTCTCCATAAGCTCAAGTAGCATAAATGGGTGCACATGATGTGTCTCATTAATGACACATGAAACCAATGAATGGATAGGTCTTGGGCTTGAGATGCTCACCAAGTTCATATGGATCAAGATTTATTTTCACTAAGACAAGGAGACTATCCATAGAAAAATATCATTCAATATTGATAGTATGAAATATATATTTAGTTTATATGGGGATTCACTATTGATATCAACCATAAAAAAGGAAGATGTCACTCCATTATAACTACACATTATTTCTTCTAGCATTTATATGTGTTAGAATTGCTTTTGAAATAATTATTTTTAGACAAGTTATTGCCTAATATTTTTGGAGAGAAATGTTTTACAAGTAAAATCCAATATAGCACAATCCTTATGTCTATCATTATAGCCACAAAGTAAGATTTTTCCTCTTCATCTCTTCCTCTTTGCAAAACTTCTTTTACCCAACCCAACGTAAAAGGACAAAAGGAGCTTAGTTTGATGTTGAATGTATCCCTTATTAGAAGGGAATGATTAGATCTTTGCAACAGGGAATTTGACCAATGGAGATGAATACATTCACCTCTAAAGCTTAGACGAATTGGCTGCCATAATGACTTGCCTAAGTGATAAAGGAATTTGACCAAAAAGGTGAATGACCTAAGGTACTTAATGAGGAAATTATAGGATACATTCAACTATTAAGTCAGGAGGACTTGAATAGGTCAGCCTTAAGTGAGTGTCTAAGGGAAATTATAGGATTGGACAAATCTGCCCCTTAGAAGCCAAAATGACTTGGCTATGTCGACTGGAGGAGATAGATGTAATTCACCTTTGAAGCCAGAAGGACTTTGCTAGGTCATAAAAGACATTGAATAAAAAGGTGAATGGTCCAAAAGAAAATTCTCACCTAAGAAGCTAAAAGAACTCAAATTCCAAGAGGATTTGGCTAGGTTATGACTAAAGGAGATTGATACATTTTCCTAAGGCCATTAAAGACTTTGGCCAGAAACCTATATGAGAAAAATTTTCTTAAGGAAAAATAAATTTCAACAATGAAAAGATACTTATAGAGAATACCTCCCTCGCTAGCATATCCCAATAGAGGGAAAGAGAACACAAAGAGGAAAAGATTAATTTTTATTATGGTTAAATTTTTTATTAAAAAAGTTCGAAAGATTTTTTTCCAGTTAACTAATATAGATAACAAATACATATAGAAAAGTTGGTTGAACTATTAAATCATTAACAAAATCAATTAAAAAAATTATCATTAATAAATCAATTTCAAAATTTTCACATTTCAATTTTTAAGAGTGAAATATCGGAAGCATTTTTTAAAGCCGACCGATTTAACTCCTCGTAACCATAATTTTTAACACCGTCATCTTTGTTGAATGTCCACCACGCATACCTCGCCCTGAGGCCCTTTTCCATATACACAAAATGTAGAACAACCAGGAGTATATCGTGCTCATTTATTTCCCAACAGTTAGTTCTAGTCCATACATATTTACCTTTAGGAAGCTTAGGGAGTTTGAAGGGATCAACTTGTTGAGTGTGCTCACTTTTCCGGCTCTGAACTAGCCTCCATCCACTTGCTAAATCATCCATAGCGTAAATAACCCCAACGGGATACTCGCCATAATCGCCACTGGCATACTCTGTAACTGACCTCTGAGATATGGCATAAAGTGTTCCGGATTTGGAGGATATCATACATCTCCCTAACACGCACGTGACAAAGAATTTACGGAAGTTACGGGAGGAAGGCGGAACATATCTAGGAAATTTCATCAAATGCCGAGCAAACGTTGTGTTCACTTCTCCTCCCACTACCCACACGTTGCTCTGAAAGTCGAAGTGCATGGGAACGAGTATGGTAGTATCATCGTTGCCTGTATATACCCAGCTAGTTTCACTCACCGTGGTTTCACGGCGACGGCCGCGTCTCTCGTGCCAACCTCTTGGTTTCACGCGAAACAGAAGATTGCATTGTCGTGGTGGCGGCGGGGCTGCGTCAACCAAATGTCGAAGTCTGTTAGCAATAAGTCCAGACCTGGCGTTAGAAATGAGGGCCCGTAGATGGCCGTCGAGGCTTGGAATAATTCGATGGCTTATAAGATCGTCGTTCATCAAATTGAAACTTTCCATGGCTGTTGAACTGTCACTAATTTCTCTAAATCTTGGAGGCAGCAAATCAAGAATCACCTCTGACTCGTGCTCATGATCTTTTGCATTGTCGGTGTAAAAAGGTTCCATGTTCTCACTCACAAATTAACCCCTTTCCCTTTACGATTTTGTTGAAGAAAGAATCTCCGAGAAGATGGCCGAACGAGTAGTACGAAATATATCAATGAACGTCCAACTTGGTGATGATCGAGTCCAATGAAATATGTCTTTCACTTTATACTGGGTTTTAGTATTTATATCAAGCGTCCATGAAGGTAGGCCGACTCCCTTGAGAAGGACACCACATGAAGTCCATGAAGGTAGGCTGACTCCCTTGAGAAGGACACCACATGAAGTCGGGTCACGCCTTTTTAATGGGGAGTTTCCACAAATTGAAATATGGTTTTGTTTCTTATGATTAAGTTTGAGTTTTATTTTTTTAAGTGACTTTATAAATTAGAAGATATGGTGTTAAGGGAACCCAAATTTTTTTGGGCACACTGTAGATGTTACAATTTTTTATCAATGGGCTTTTATTGGCTTTTTGAATGGGAAGCTTAACATTGTTTTTTATTTATATGGGTTTTAAACCTATTATATTATAGAAAGGGTTTGTTTTGGTCATTTTAATTAGATGGTGATTTTCTCCTCAATCAAAATTAGAGTTGGAGTTAACAAATTTGGTTTCAAAGCATACAACACAGAATAGTAAAGTTTGCTAATCCATCATATTCAAGAGAATCCATGGTAACTTTGGTGGAATTAGAGATATAATGAAAGAGATTGAAATGGGTATCTCCCCTAGAACTAATATTGGACGAATTTTCTATGACAATTGTATTCATGCAAAATTGTTGGAGACTGGAGGGTATTGGAGAGATTTTCTATGACACTTGTATGTATCTTTCAATACATGGTCATCCTCTCACTCCTTGCAGTGGGGAAGGATATATGTGCCTCCAAGGTTCAACAAAAATTATCCAAAAAGATGGCCTTTGTGCATGTGCTTTTCTTATGGGACAATCCATCATGTTGTCCAAGCTCACTTCAGGATTTGCCTTTTGTTTACATTTCCAATTATAACATCTTCTCCCACTCGAGTACTAACAACTTCTCCCACCCCATTACTAGATTGGGTTGTGGAAAGGGTTACTTGTTGAATTGACCTGATTCTTAATGTCTATTACGAATATGAGTTCACAACATAAAATATAAAATCTGATGCTACAATTATGTTCATCTCGTGGAGATTTTATCTCAATCTGATTCCCGAATTGAAAGTTATTCCTACTTGAACTTTTCTTAATCATATTATGCATCATCTATAATGGGGGCTGCCACATGGCACCCGTGTGGTATTCATGTGGCACCCACATGTGGCCCAGATGGCACAACCACATTAACCAACATGATTCCATTCTTGGAAGGTACCTACATGGCCTCCATGTGGGCGATGCCATGTCGTCTCATGGATAGGGCCCATGAGGACATGGATAGGGACAATAGATTGTTTGGAATAATTAATTATTCCAATAAATGTGCTTTAAATCCTCTTTTCCTTCTACCTTGCATAGAGAAAATACTGTTTAGACCAATTCTAGCAACTTTGTACTTTCCAGCTAGCCCTAGAATCAATGTGCGTTATCTAACTATTCTAATCATAAAATTTCATGTGGTAATCAGATGGTATTTAGGATTTTTCTTTTCAACCTTTAGCTTTGATAATCATGACTAACAATCATCATCAACCCTTTAAAAGGAGATCAAATTTCCTTACCATTGTCATCAATACTTTTTATTATCCAAATTAAAACTCTATACTATATCCAAAGTTCACTGTGTGTTTTCATGTCAATGGATATGCTCACCATTCTCGCTTTTCTACATCTTCTAACAACTTTATACTAGTGCATATCAAGTGAAAATGGAGATGGTTATATGGGTCATCCAATTACTCCAGCTGTTTTAATGAACAACTTGTTTCTAAGAGGAGTAACCGAGGGAATCTTGTGTGCTAGAGTACATGTTTGAGAGATACATGGAATTGTTTGTTGAGGAAGGAAGATCCACAAATGACGGTTTTGTTGTCAATGTTTCATTTAAGCCAATAACAAGGTCTATTATATAGAATGCTTGCATCATCCATGAATATGTTTAGATTTTTATCCATATGTAAATCAAATTCTAAACCAATCCAAATGTCACTTGTAATTCTAATAGAATTTCCATTCCCTGTTTGTTAACTAAAATGCGACCCGATAATAAGAAAGGTATAAGAAATGATTTTGTTGGTACTCACCAAACATGAGAGGCATTAGTTGCCACCTTCATAATACGTTGGATTCATTGCATGATTGGAGGAGGGTAGGTACACTTTCTTTTTTATAACTTTGTGCCACAAACCTATACTTGAGATGAACTACCAAAATTAACCTTATAGCTAGGGCTTTTGAGAAGTTTAAGATCCTTTTATATCCAACCAACCTATTCGCATGAAATTCTCAAATTATTATTACATGTAGTTGATATAGCCTTGGAATAAATTTATTCCAACAAGCTTTCCACAATTCAAAATTATGTTGGAAAATTACAATATAATTTAAGGAATTTACATTTTTATTACAATAGCTTCGTAAGTTAACAATGTCCTAAAGCTGATCATTGGAAACCTAGGCACAATGTTTCTCTAGTGAACTCTCAATGTCAAGAGCCCCATTTTTCCTAGTGCATGTCTTCAAACATGTACTTTCTTCTTATTTGTCATTATTTATATGTTGCACATTGTTTCATCCACTTCTAGATTTTAAACTATTCCAATTTTCTATACTGATTTTATTACTTGGATATAAAACCCATTTTTAGCATTCACTTACTCTTTAGTAAATACAATAATGTAAAGCTTAGTACCTGGATCATGCACATGATTTCTCATACAAATAACTGAATTTGAGGGGCAAAAACAATCCGTTTTCAAATTATGTGATACCTTCTTTAGCACTACAGAAAGACATGTTGATATTTGAGTTTACCAACCATTTAGGGAAGTAAGATTGGATTAGTGGCCATATCTAAAGAGGTTTTGGTGTTACAACCTGTAGTGTTACCCTAGATAGTACTAGTGTTACCCCTTGTAGGGTTACCCTATTTAGGACTAGTGTTACCACCTGTAGAGTTGCCCTTGTTAGGACTAGTGTTACCACCTAGGTTTTCACTACCTACATTAGCACCTAACATGGTAGTGATTTAGTGTTGGGAAGATGTGTAATCAAAGGAGGAACTTGAGGAATAAGAAGAAGTAGAGTCTGTATGTGGACTAGGTGGAGGATGGGATCGAGGAACACTTACTTGTCAAGTAGGGGTGAGAGAATATCCTAAAGGAAAGTAATGGTGAAGGCCATGAAGTCTCCGTGACAAGCATTTTGGGGGTGAAATGGTGTCAGGACAAAATAAAAATTGAAATACTATGGGGAGAGGATAAAGAAAGAAAGAAAAAAACAACAAGAAAACACCTAATGCAATGATGTGAAGTGAAAACTAATTATAATGATATGTTACTCTAATCCAACCAAACACCTCCTATAGAAAAAATACCTCTAGCCTACAGGTTGTCTAAATCATGAATCAAGCCCTAGTTCTATTGTTTTAGATAGCTTTCCAAAATACTTCTTATTTGATGGGGTCTGATGTCCACAAGTAGGGCTGACTAGATGAAGGTGGGGTACAGAGATGGTTGCTTCCAACAACCATCCCTATAGGGTGTTTTCGTAAGACTCGACACTAAGGCTACCTTCGTCCCATAGGGGTGGTCAAATCATGTTATTCTTGGTATTTAGTCAACAATGTGGATCCCTTGACCAACAAGTCAGGTAACCTCGTGGATAGTTGCACACACTAAGACCTAAGCCTCACCCCCTATGAATCGTGTTTCTGGTGTGCACTAGTTTTGAACATGGGATTGTGAAGGATTTTAAGCTCCCTATAAGCACAATTGTCTATGTCTTGGTGTAAGTGATGAAAGGGGGTTTTTGTTATGCTCTTGACCTACGAGAAGATACTAGAATACCAAATATGAGAAGAAATATACCTAGAACACAGAACAATAAGAAATAATAGCATGTATTTTATTATTCAAAAAGGAAAGAAATATTCACTTGCCTCTTTGAGGGGCCAACCTCCAATAGAGCTGGGCTCAAGTACAAAATGAGCAGAAACAAAGGCGATCAAGGTAGCTACAAAAGAAAAAGTAGCTAAGTTTTTGAGAGAAAATATTTTCTACAAGTTTGGCTATCCAAGAGAATTAGTCACAGATCAAGGGAGTCAATTTACCTCCAATCTGATTGAAGACCGACTCGCATATCACAAAATTAAGCACAGAACTTCCACCCCTTATCATCCGCAAGCAAATGGACAGGTAGAAGTCACTAACTGAGCTTTGAAAGGGATTTTGACCAAGGTAGTGAGCAGCACCAGAAAAGATTGGGCAGATCGATTGGTTGAGGCCACTTGGGCCTATAACACCACCTGGAAAACCACCAAAGGGTTCACACCCTATGAGCTAGTCTATCGGAAGAAGGCTTTGCTGTCAGTAGAATTTGAATAAAACAAATTAAGGACGACCACTTAGCTGGACCTAGATATCAGCCATGCACAAAAGGAAAGGTTACTTCAGCTAAATGGATTGGATGAACAAAGATTGCAGGGCCTTCTCCACTCAGAGTTAGTCCAACTTCAAAGGAAAATATGGCATGACAAACACCTCAAAGAAAAACAATTCCAGGAAGGAGATTGGGCACTGTTGTATGATTCAAGATATAGAGATTTCAAAGGAAAAATGAGGACAAGATGGCTGGGACCGTACACAGTAGAAAAATTAAATGACAATGGTTCAGTTTTGATCCCGACCATTGATGAAGAAGCCATCCCCATGCTTGTCAACGGGCATAGATTGAAGATCTATAGGAAGCCCCTCTCCAAGCAAGAAGTCATTGAGAATATGAGTAAAACATTGTTGGTAGTGGAGCAGGTCTCTGCATGCACTCCACCCACACCATAAAAAAAAACAAAACAAAAAAAAGAAAAAATAGAAAAAAAGAGAATAAAAGACCCCTGGGTGAAAACCTCCTGGAGGTACCCAAGGTAGGCAGTGAGGGTGAAAACCTCCTGGAGGCGCCCTAGCTGTCTCGTAAAAAAAAGAGGAAAAAAAATAGAGAGAAAAATACAAAAAAAAAAAACAAACTTCTTTTGAATGCATTGTAGATTGCAGGAGGGTCACAGAAGGAAAAAAAGGACATGGCCAAGCTGAATACATCCTTGATAGCTCACTTCTCCATTGCCATTGTCTTTTCCCAAGCCTCGATCTCAATTGTTCTGGAAATTTTGCATCCCAAAGGAAACTCTGTACATTCTATAAGAGGATCCTGTAGAAACCACAAAGAGCTCGAAATCAAGTTCAAAAAAGAATCAGAGGGCTAAATATTTTTTCCAGAAGACCTGTGGACCTCCCTTCCACCATTCATCCTCGTAACTCTCCATTCCATCCCTGCACCACTACATTTCCATTCGCTTCTTTCTTCCCTACACAGAAAACACAGAAATTTTGTTTCTTTTTTTTTTCTTTTTACTTTTTTAAATGATGAATAAAACAACATCATTCTTAATTTGTTTCTTACTTGGTGCATACCAGCTGCTTTTCCTTTCCTTCAGAACCTTCCTCAGTTGTCTCTTCAGTTAGTTGTTATAGTCCTAAAGGATTCCTGTAACAGCTAATCCCTTTAAAAACCAAGCTCTAGAGGCAGCGTCAGTACAACCCTAGGTGTATACAACGTGCAAGGAGTGGTTCCTGATCAAAGATCGCTAGCATGAGGTAGCCAAGCCACTAGTTTAGAAGCCACGAGTGCCAATAGTAGTAGAAGTCCATGAACAAAGTGCCAAAGTTTGAGCATGCAAATCACGGTAGCGACTAATAGGTAAGTGGCTAAACCCATTCCTCTATTGCATGAATATGATTTAGAAACTACATGAACCATTGAGATGGTCACGATTAAATGAAATTGGTGGCCAGCGAACTGGCCACCCTCATCCAGTTCAAACAAGCCTCGTCCAATTCAAACAGCGTTCAGAAGGTGTAATCGGCACGTGTGGTCCATCAACTTGGGAAGAAAAACTCAAAATAAGTAGTGGTGGTGGCGTATAATGGGAATGATAGAAGTGATTGTGGGCAGGTGACATGAAATATCTTAATGGCACTGGAGTAGGGACCAACGGTCCAGATGGGGATAACGTACCCTTCCTGCCACCACACCTCATCACCACAGAACATGCCTGAAGCTTAAGTACGTTGCAGTAGAAGCCTCCACCACTTTTTTTTTTCATTTGCATCGATGAGTTCTTAGCTGCAACAACTTACCTACCACCTTCAGAACTTCAAAACAATCACTCTCTGCCAGTGTTCAAAACCCTTCCGCTTATCGGGCTCTACAGGAGCATTATCACACTCTATAGGAGTGGAAACATAGTCTACAGGAGTCGTTCTACAGGAAGGCCAGTGAATAGCTCTGCAGAGGGAAAATTCAAGATTTTGTGCCAAATTCAAGCTCAAAAGAAGGTAGACTTGGAAAAACCTAGTTTGCATGTTATATATCTACAAAAGGTGGTGGGATTTGAAGCAAAGTACTAGGTGATAAAAGAAAGGGAAAGTGAAAACAAAAGTCTGCCTGTGTTTTTCTGAAATATATATAGTCTCTCCATTTTACTCTCTGCACTAAAAGTCTATCTCTTTCTCCTCCATGGTATTCTCCTATAAGAAGAAGTGATGCAACCATAGGAAATTAAGCCTGTAAAGCACTGAATTTGCATTGGGTGGTCTGTCAAAGAAAAACAATGTCTTGCTTTCTGTGTTGTGTTTTTTTAAAAGAAAAACTATTGATTTCCTCTAACAACCTGAGAAGTAAAGTAAGGTTGAGAACAGAGTTTGAAGGGCAGGAAAATTAAATTTTGTTTTTGAAAAGAAGAAACACGAAAAACTCTCTCTGGTTCCAAAAAAAAACCTCAGCTATTCCTCTATTTTCGGGTTTGAAAATTTGCTGCTTTCCTCCTCACCTGACAATTTATAGCAATCACTGAACATCATGATGGGGGGTTTTATGAGAAAGGAGCCTCTAAACTCCACCAAATTGCACGAACACCCATAAGTGGTAGCCCTCTTTACCAGGGAAAATTGGATGCCTTTATTTGAGAAATTTCATGGGTATGATGAAGAAGTTATAGAGGAATTTTTAATATCTTTAAGACCCCATTCAAAAACCCATGCTACAGTCAATTTCAGGGGTCTAACCATAGAAATTACACTAGAATTGATTAGCAGAATTACAGGTCTTCCACTTGGGCTCCCCTAGAGAAAAGAAGAAAAACCACTAGGAAAGGTTGCTAAAAAGACCTTTTTCCAGCCTTATGAACATCCCGTGGAGGATGAGAATGGGATCAGAAGGACAAGTATACCTTATCCATGGGGTGATGTCAGCTACCAAATCATGAAATATATCTCCTGTGAAGGAAGATACAATATAGTCTATGGTTATCATTTCAGATTATTACATGAACTAAGATATGGAATGGCCCTACTTGCATCTAGAAAACTCAGTCTTCCATATTTCCTCCTCCAATCCTTGATAGAGTGTGGCACCAAATTGAATGCAAGGGTTCCAGACCAACTGGCCCACCATGGGCTCATTAAATTGTTGGTAGAGGATGCCCTCCACACATACACAATCCCTATAGCCTAGGAAATTTTCAAGAACATGACTACAAAAGATGACATAAAAAATCTCACTGATGACCTTAATCCATCTGGCAGTGAAGAGGAGGAGCAGAAAGAGGAACTTGAGAAGGAAAGCCATGAGGAAGCACAAAATATTCAATTAGAAGAAGAAAAAGAGGAAAAATAGAGAGAAGAGGAGAAACATGACAGAACCACAGTTGAACCTAAAGCAAAGAAGAAAACGGCATCAAAAGCATATAAAAGGAAGAGGACAAGAATTGGAAAGAAGAAGCCCAAGACAGCTCAGAAAAAGATTGCCATAGGAAAGGTAGAAACTCTACAAGAAGAGGATAAAACAACACCAAAGACAGTAGAAACAAAATTAGAAACAACAGACACAGGAAAACTACAGAGGATGAAGAAGAAAAGCAACAAGAAGACGTGTCTCCTGAGACACTAGCAAGAGAAGCAACAATTGTTCTTGCCGTACTTAGCACTCCAGCTAAGCAAAAAGGGAAAATAAAAAGACAACCATCTTTGTATTTCAAAGCTCGGAGGAGCACCTGAGTCAAGGTGGGAAAGCCCCAACCACCTTTGAAAGAACCCATCATCATTGAGGATGCACCTACTATAACAAAGGAGGAATCTCCCTCTAAAATCTCCATCACTTATGAGAGAGGAAGTCCTAAGACCTCTACTTGGAAGGAAAGGATCAAATTAATGGAATCTAAAGCAGTCCTATAGGAGGCATTACAGTGCAGGTAGCCAACCAAATCATATGCACTGTACCTCAAAGATTAGTGGCTCCAATCCTAGATTAAGACACTAGCCCAAAGGGGTAGAATACCATTTCAAGATTATGGCCAATTTATGCATTTATGTGATCACATCTCAGTTGAGGATAAAGAAAAGCTAGCATAATTTTAGCTACACAACATGGAACTTATTGACATGAATTTATGGGATCGAAATGCTACATTCGGAGACCTGCAGCTAATGGCTATGGCATCTTGGATGAGCCATGAAGAAAAGAGAGCAGTGGAAATCCATAAAATGATGAAAAAAGAGCTGAGTGAGCCCCTGATGATTAGTGTAGAACCAGTAGAACCCTTGGCTCTCATCTATGCCCACCAACACCTTGCAGCTAATCCTCAAGTTGTCCCTGACTATGTTGACAAGCAAGCACAAACTATTGCTCATTTCGAGGATATGGAGATATTGTTTGGCGATGACTGCCTTCATGCCTGCATGAGAAGGTAGAATACATTGCCACATAGATTAAGGATCAGGGAGTATCACTCCCGAAACAGGATGAGGGAAGCCATGAGGAGAGTGCCCTTCAATGAAATTTTTTAAAGCCAATTGGATTAGCCTTAAATTCAGTCCCCCACTGCTGCTAGGACTGTTGGAAGGAGTCAAGGAGGAGGAAGAATAGAAACAATGGGAAGAAGTGGATAGGAAATCATGTTTCTATGATAAAGATGAAGACATCACATTAGAGGCTTGGGATGTCAGGGAATCTGTTAGAGCCATTAAAGATGAAGAGTTAGATTAGTTGCTCAGAGGATGAGCAACCCATTTAGGAGGGGGTGATGATGAGCCCCAGAAATTGATAATTATATGGGCTCATTCTGCCACTTATTTTGACTTAATCCACCATTCTCTCTAGTTTGCTGCATGTTTTTGAATATATTTATGCTACTAGATTGAATTGGGTTAGTCACTTTGCCATGTAGTCTAATGAGTGTTTTATGTAGATTTTTTGGACAATTTTGGACAAAGACAAGGACTTTATGAGAAAATGGCAGCCAAACTCGAGGAAAACAGGGAAGAGGACTTGTAGGGGGGGTGTCTCCTTCATTAATGACCCCTTTCCTCGAATCCTCCATTAGCAACTTGGAGCACAAAGACCCACATTGATGATTCCAAGGGGCAACCGAGCAAGTCAAGTAGGACTGTTGTTTATCCTCAGTTCTAGGAAGCCGAGTTCCTTGATTTTAGGAGGACTATTGGAAGTTCCCATTTATATAAATAAGAAGGCTTTGAGCCTCAGTAGGTTAGCCAGTTATTAGTATATTTTCGCACTTTTTTGTAGCATTGTGTTCAGCTCATTTTCGAGTTCCTTTTTGAGAACAATTATGTAATGTAACTGCTATTTTTGATAATGAAAACAAAACAGTTTTTGAGCCAACACTGATCTCTTTCAGAGGGATAAATCTCTTGGGTTAGGGCCCAACCCAAGCTGCACAACACCTCCTTTGTTTACTTAAATGTTTTTGCTTCCATTCATGAGTTAATTTATGTTGCATAGATTCATTTTACTTTGTTAGATTAGGTTGCTTTTGATGGTTTGCATAGTTATTTTTTGTATCAGTTTTTCAATTAGGTTACTGCAGTGATAGAATAAGATTCAAAAAGGCCAACAACAAGTATTTATATCCTTTCTCCCTTCCTGGGACTAGTATTTGAGGTCAAGGCACTACTGCTGCCACCAAAAACACAGTTTTTGCTCTTCCATGCAACTGCTAGTGTGATAACTTGATTTGGAAAAGTTGATATTGGTTCAGATTCATTTGCTTAGATAATTTTCTATTCTTTTTCCATAGTTCTCTCACATGCTTTTCTGTTCATAAGGTAATGTTCAACATTTTTCTGTTTGTAGGTCAGAAATTAGGTCAAGCTAGACAAAATTCAGTTTTTAATTCCTTCTTTAGTCAGTTTTGATAAGTAAATGTGAAGATCTCTTGCATGACACATTAGCTCACCATCCCTCCATAAAACAACCAGCACCAGTTCACTTCTCATAGGTTTCCCAACTCATTCACAACATTTCGCCAATATGCCCTAATTTCTGTGTTGTTTCCTATAAAGTTGCTTTCTTTTCATTCGAACAAAT
>APFE030323059.1:0-26738 GCA_000404065.3 Pinus taeda
CTCTCAAGATAGAAGGACATATCAAGAAGAAAAAGGTGCAAGAAGTGAAAGATCACATCAAGAAAGAAGAAATGAATCCAACCATATCTTGTAATTTCATTGGTCGAAATTACCACTCCTCAAACTATCAAGATAGAAGGACATATCAAGAAGAAAAATGTTCAAGAAGTGAAAGATCACATCGAGCATCAAGAAATGAATCCGACCATATCTTGTAAAGGATTGGAAGAAATTACCACTCTTCAAACTCTAGAGATAGAAGGACATATCAAGAAGAAAAAGGTTCAAGCAGTGAAAGATCAAGCATCAA
The DNA here is from genome assembly GCA_000404065.3 of Pinus taeda. Taxonomy (NCBI): domain Eukaryota; kingdom Viridiplantae; phylum Streptophyta; class Pinopsida; order Pinales; family Pinaceae; genus Pinus; species Pinus taeda. The sequence goes on from APFE030323059.1 coordinate 311, forward strand.
CAACAAATTCTCCAACTTTTAAAGGATAACGCCAATTCAGTGCAAAATCAAACGAAACAACAGGTAGATCAACATTGTAGTGAAAAATGTTTTGATGTAGGTGATTGGGTATTTTTACTGCTACATCTCAAGCAAGCTATTTATGAGAAGGAAATCTTGGCAATACTACATGAACTTAAAAAATGGCGACCTTACCGAATGGGTAGACTCTTCAAGGATGAGGATGTGGAAGCATTGTTTTGTGCTATTTCTATTATCCAACCAGATTGGATAAACGAAGCAAGGGATGAATGGAAGAAGGACAAAGAAGTATGGCCACTTATTCAAAAGTTGGCAAAAGAAATCCCAATTTCAAATAAATACTGCAGAAATTGAAGAGGAAGGAAAAATCATATTGGAACCTAGAGCAGTCACAGAAACAAGAACCCGACAGCTACGAAATCGATCAATTTCAGAGTATCTCATCAAGTGGAAGAACTTACCCCCTAAAGATTCCACATGGGAGGACAAGAATTTTATACGAAAGCATCAAGAACTACTCAAGCGTTGAGGACAATTCTTTTTTAAGGAGAGGGGCATGTTAGGCCCCTATACTACTAATGTAACCCGTTATTGTTATTAGTACAACCCCCTTATTATATTGATGTACCCATGTAATGCCCATATTGTCACTATTGTGCCCCATAGAAGCCCACTATTATTATTATTGTGCCCTTACATTATTATTGTTATGTCGGCTCTGATACCAAATGTTATGAAACCAGCTCAAGAAAAGATCGAAAAGAGAGATCAACACCTTAGAATTCAGCCTCTTCGAGGGGGAAACCTCCTTTACATTACATACATGAAAAATTCTTGGATGATACAAATGAAAATACCTCCTTTCTATATATAGGAGTCTAAGGGGTCATAATGTAATCAGAGCCAACATAACAATAATAATGTAAGGGCACAATAATAACAATAGTGGGCTTCTATGGGGCACAATAGTGACAATATGGGCATACATGGGTACATCAATATAATAAGGGGGTTCTACTAATAACAATAAGGGGTTACACTAGTAGTATAGGGGCCTAACAAAGATACTCAAACTACATACATTAAGGAAGATCTGAATCAAAAAAACAAACCTCAGCTCCCTTTCGATATTAAAAATTAAATATCAAAATTAAAAATATCAGTTCCTTTGACCAAACTATTAAAGAATGAATCTTATAGGTCACAAATAACTGAGACTTTGAACATAGGAGAAGGAGAGGATTCTGTTAATTTGAATGATGACCAGCTTGAATTATTATTTGGCCCTAAGGCCAATGGAATTCATCAACAAGGGGGAGTTCCTCCTTTTTACATCAGCCTAAACATTCATGATAAAATTATGTATAACGCTATGTTGGACTCAGGAGCATCCCACAATCTAATGCCAAAGGTAATAATGGAAAGACTGAACCTATACATTACTAGGCCTTATAAGGATTTATTTTCCTTTGACTCCAGTCGGGTTAAATGCCTTGGTCTAATCAAAGACTTATCTGTGACTCTTGTCCACTGCCCTACAAAGAGCATTCTAATTGGCATTGTAGTTGCAGACATCCCACGAAAATATGGAATGCCACTATCTCGCTCATGGCAAGAAAAACTGCAATGATCTTCACAGTTGAATATGTCTTATGCTACCATATAAATTTTTTTCCAACCAAGAAAATTATATAGGAAGACCTTGATGAAGTACATGGTTAGTAGTGAGGAAAAGCCACAAAACTTTCCCATATACTCCTTGCATTTAGATATGAACTCTTTCATCTTATACAATGCAGAAACTGATAAAAAGCAAATCACAACCAAAGACCTTAAGTACAGAATAGTTGACAGTGAGAACATATTCCATGAGTCACTTTGGCATTTATACTGTCATGGGTCTGTAAACAGGTTAGGGGCTGGTGCAGGAGTGTGGATCCATAATATAGAGAATAATCATGCTGACGAACATGCTTTTAGATTGAGTTTCAGATGTACCAATAACATGGTCGAATATGAAGCCCTAATTCTAGGGTTACAATTGGTTAGGAAATTGGGAGACAAAAGAATTTCCATCATGGGAGAGTCAAAGTTGATTATTAAATAGATTAGTGGTGAATATTCTGTCAACAACCCTAGGCCTGGTAGATATGGGGATATTATTTTAGACTTGAGAAAATACCTCCTGGTATCAAATTTTGTTGCCATTTCTAGAAAACAAAACATGTAGGCCCACAGTCTGGCTACCTTTACTAGTACTTGTAAATTGCCATTTCAACCAAACCACCAGTACACTGCAGAAGTTAGACATAGGCTTGTTATACCAAACAACCTCAAGTATTGGCAGATTTTCTCCTAGGACTCTGATATCTATGATTTCATGAACAATAAAGGTGAGTTTCAGAATTGTAAGATAGATATTGAATGTACAGTAGACAATAATATAGAAAGCAACTTAGATGTAAATATTTTTGATGTACATAAACCAACTAAATTTACTAAACTATAAATAGATAGTTTAGGAAAGGTAGAGATGGATTAAATAATGGATGATGATCATGAGATTCTTCATTTGAAAAATTATTTATTGCCTAAAGGATTAGTACCTTTAGGTGATTTATTTGACTCTAATGATATAGCTAAGAAACCCAAGATGGAACCTCTAAGAGATGACATGGAAGAGTGTAATATAGGGACTAAAGGTAATCTAAAATTCATTACGATATCTAAAGCCTTACCCTCATAGGAAAAGGTCAAATATATAAATATTTTTAAGGAGTTCTAGGATGTATTTGCCTGGAGTTATGAAGACTTAAAATCTATGACACCAGTATAATCCAACATAAAATACATCTAAAGAAAGATCATAAACCTTTCAAACTAAAACTTAGGAGGATAAACACAGTGCTTATGCCATCCATAGAGAAAGAGGATAAAAGAATGTTTGATGCCCAAATAATAGCACCCATTATATACTCATACTGGATTTCAAATTTAGTTAGAACTAGGAAAAAGACAGGTGACATTAGACTTTGTGTAGATTTTAGAAACTTAAACAAGGTCTCTTTAAAAGAAAACTACCCCTTACCAAAAATGGACCATATATTGCAAAGGGTAGTGGTCTCATCTATAATTTCACTGTTAGATGGATTCTTTGGGTATAACCAGATATTAGTCCAACCTAAGGACCAAGCCAAAACTGTGTTTGCTACTCCCTGGGGTACCTTCATGTATTTGAAGATGCCCTTTGGATTAATGAATGCAGCTGGCACATTTCAAAGAGCTATGGATATATCTTTTCCCAAGGAAATCCATGATTTCTTAGTAGTATACCAAGATGACATCACAATCTTATCTAAATCTGATAATGAACACTTAGACCACCTTAAAAGAGTATTTATCAAATGCAGGAAATTTGGGATTTCTTTAAATCCTAAAAAGGAACTTTTCAGTCTTGAAGAGGGAAATTTGTTAGGACACATCATATCTAAAGATGGGATTAGGATAGACCCTGCTAGAATGGAAGCCATTTTGACCATTTCCCATCCCCGAAACATAAAATAACTACAACCATTTTTAGGTTAGATTAATTTTCTTAGGAGTTCATCTCAAATCTAGTAGAATTAATTAGGGAAATAAATAACATGCTAAGAAAGGAATCAGTAATTAAATGGAAATTGGAGGCCAAACAATTCTTTGAATCTATTAAGGAAGCATTAACCAAGACTCCAGTCCTTATTAGTACTAACTTTAACAAATATTTTATTATTTTTTCTTTTGCTTCAAAGCACACCATTGCAATAGTCTTGCTGCAAAAGAACAATCAAGGATATGAACAACCAATAGCATTCCTCAATAAATCCTTAAGAGATGCCACACTCAAATAAAACATCATGGAAAAACAGGCATTAGCTTTAGTTAAAGTTATCAAATATTTCAGAGTATACATTCTGTACTCTCACGTTATTGCTTATGTTTCAAACTCTGTAGTTAAGGAAATTTTGGCTCAAAATGGGCTTGAAGGAAAAAGTGGCAAATGGATTGCCACAATATTGGAATATGACATAGAGATAAAACCCACAAAGCTCATCAAAGGCCAAGGTTTAGCTAAACTTGTGACTGAATCGAACTATCAAGCCCTTGATATCAACTTCATTAGTGCCCTTGATGATGAGGAGGAGATGGAAACTCCACAGATCAGTGAACTTTTGACCGATACACCATGGTATGTAGATAGTAAATTTGTTTTACTAAACTTACAAGCTCCTCCTGGATTGACAAGAACCAAATCTAGATTCTTAAAAATGAAGTCATTAAGATATTGTGTTATAGATAATGCATTGTTTTGGAAAGACAATTGTGTTATTCTTTTAACATGTTTATTAAAAGATGAAGCTAACAAGATTTTACAAGAGTTTCATGTAGGGGATTGTGGAGGACACTTGTACTGGAAGAGTACTGCTGACAAGATTCCGAGGGCTGGTTGTTATTGGCCTACTTTGTTTGCAAATGTTAAAAAACATGTGACCTCCTGTCATAAATGCCAGATTATTTAGGGAAAGAGAAAACTTTTACCCTTGCCTCTTTTACCAATTTCCACTGAGATGCCATTTCAGCAATGGGGGTTAGACTTCATTGGAGAAATACAACGATCCCACTCAACTCAGCACAAGTGGATTTTGACAGCGACAGACCATTTTACCAAATGGATAAAGGCCATACCTTCTAGGCAAGCCACATACACTGTCATAATCACCTTCCTAGAGAGTAATATCCTTTCAAGATTTGGATGTCCCCAGAAACTCATTACTGATAATGTAGCAACCTTTAAATGCAAAAGGATGATAGATTTTTGTAACAAATACCACATCACCCTTGGCCATTCCACAACTTGTTACCCTCAAGGTAATGGACTAGTAGAATCATCCAACAAAAGTCTGGTCAATATTATCAAAACGTTACAGGAGGATAACAAAAATACATGGAACAAGAAGTTAGTCAATGCCTTGTGGGCAGATAGAGTGAGTACTAAGAAGTCCATCGGAACATCATCCTATTAGTTGGTTTATGGGATGGATGCAATTTTCCCATCATCCTTGGGAGTGACAGTCATGAAGATCCTCTAGGAATTACAGGTGGAACCAAATGATATTCAGAGAAGAATAAATCAGACCATACACCTGCAACAAACTAGAGAAGAAGTATATGTAAAATCACAGATAATCGAAGAAAAAATCAATAAAGTCTATGATAAAAAGACTAAAGCAGATGATTTTCACGTGGGAGACAAAGTCCTTAAGTGGGATTCAAGGAGAGAAGACAAAGGCAAGCATGGAAAATTTGATTTTCTGTGGCATCATTGTACATAACATTGCAGAGTGTAGTTTGGAATGGAAGGTAATCCTTTGAAGTTGAAGCCCAGAGAGAAGGCCCTGAGCTTTTGAGGATTCACTCTCATAAGCATCAATAATGCAGATTCATAGAAGGACACTTTGCAAGGTAGCTTTAGCCACAATTCAAAGGCTACTGATCTTTAGAATTCTTGACATTTCAATAAGAAATGACATCCCCATGTGGAGCCACTATTAGAGTCGTATAGTGATAGGATTCATAATTTTGAATTGGCTAAGGTTAAGCCTTTTAATATTGTACATACCTTTGCTTTCTGCAAATGTTTTCCACATTAAAAATTAAATAATGTGAAGAGGGTGTGTCCTAAAAGAAATATCAAAGGACAAAAAGAATAAGAAAATATCAAAAAATGAAAATATGTGAACCCCAAAAACAAGAACAGATCATGAAAGTGTGCAAGTCTAAATGCCACTACTATTTTACTTCTTCCACAAACCATGGTAGTCAAACTTCTTAATATTTACTATTTCATGGTTTGAATTCTATGTTTATAGTTAGAGAATAAAATCTGACCAAACAATGTAATCTTGGCAGATCATTAGGTAGGTAGAGAAAATAAAAGGGGCTCATCAGCATAATTTGAGCTCTTGGAAGATATAAGGTTAGAAGTAGATAGTTTGTTTTATAAAAGAAAAGGAAATAAAAGGGTTTTCTATCTTAAGTGCACCCACCAAAATGAAGAAAAAATGTTAGGGTAAGTAATGGGTAAGTAGAGGAAAGGTTGCTAAAGTATAAAGTTGATTGGGCAAAATCACATTTATCATGCTTAATCATATGTTTCGATGTGCATGAGAAAGTAAGAAAGAAAAAATAGAGGTTTACAAGTTGATTTAATTAACTCCCCCTCATTCATTTCATCCCTATACTTACTAGTTTCCCCATCCATAGTATGTTCTAGTACTAAGAATCCTTCAAGTCATAAAGGCTCACAGCATTTCTCTGACTTTTGGTGGGACCAGACCCTCGGCGTAATGAATTATGGACATCAAGTGTTAGAATTCCCTTCATAAAAGTCATTTCCCTTCATTACCCTAATAAAACCCCTTTTCCTATGGTTAAACTCCATTTGCCTATGAAAATTAAAAAAACCCATGTTAAGTTCCATTTCACTTAAAATACCCACAAAAAGATTTTATCCTAAGTATAAGTGTATGTAAAGGAAAAGCACAAATATTACATTATACTTAGTATTATTTTCACTCCGCTCATTTCAATTCATATTAATTTCTAACTTAATAATATAGCTCCCAATATACCCTTTTTCATCGTATATAAATAAATCCCCGTATATATTACCCCTACCCTTAGTTTAACTATAAACTATATTTTTACCCTATCCCCCCCACAAAACCGTCTTAATTCACCAATTCTCTGTAAATTTAAGATAATCCTTTCATTAACCCTGTCTGATCATTTAATCCCATGTTTAACTTGTAAATAATCATAAACCACCATGGATTAAAGCCCCGCCCCTACCCCCCCAAAAAACCTTTGCCCATTTCATTCATGCTAATCTATTACTTGATTGTCATTTGATCGCCAGCACCAAAATCTAGCGATTCATAGCCATATCAAGTTCACCCAATATCTGACCTTTACCTGCCTGATAAAGTGGTATTGGCCGGGCTCGCATCTACTACATGTAAAGCGTTAAGGGAGATCAGGTGACCTTGCCAAAATACCACCTCCTCGATAAAGTGGTGCGATGGCTTGGAAAATCGCCTCCATGCCCAACCCGAAAGACTACCCACTATTCATTCATAATTCACTCGCCAAAAAACAATCGTTGTTGAATAGAAAGGCCGAGAAACCCTATTTGGCCTTTTTCAATTAATCTGCAAGCCATTGTGATGCCTTCAAACCCTAAAATTACTATTTGACCTCAATTTCACTCTAGAAGAAGCTGTAGAGACCCCAATCAAGCTCTCAGTCTATACCAGAGCCTTTCCAACCTTCTACATTTGTCAAGAACACCAATTTGAATTTAATTGACCCAAATTCCAAGTATTTGAAGAGAAATTACCAGACATCCTTTCAATTTGAAAATGTTCAATCTTTAAAGTATTTTAATTAAGTAAAATTAATTTAAATTACTTTAAAATTAAAGTGTGTGCCTGACTAAAATACCCAAACCCTTCTGAAAGCTTCCAAATTACCTTCAAACCTTTGATATAAACCTATATAAGTCAAATTCAAATCCACAAGAGCTGAATTCCAAACTTTCATTGTAGAGGAGCATATTCCTACAGATGCCCCTCCATATGTTTATGCCATTTTGTCTAAAAGGGGCAAGAAAATTGCAACCATGATATCATGTACTCTAAACTATACCATAGATGAATACATTGATTAGCTCATCCTGGCCTTCATGTCATTTTCACCCCAGGAAAGCCTCCTACTACTTTATACAATTATGTGTATTTCATAGCTGAAAGGATGCATGAAAAATTTACCAAAATGCACAATGGGAGAGTATTCAATTACTCATATGTACTTTACCCCACGTTTTTGTATTACCAATCAGACAGATTTCCCTTCACCATCCAAAAGTTGGATACTAAAGGCCAACCCATTCGGTTATATTTTGGACACCACTATTCCACAGGTATTCATCATCATACACCTACACAGACTCCATTGACTCTTTTGTCCATCCAGTCATGACCATGTTGAGAGGAAGCCCTCCACCAAGAATAAGCTAAGAAATCAAAAGAGTGCTCTAGCTATCCAAACAAATTAAGGTGAAGGATTGGTACCTTTACCAAAATCACACTTAGATAATAATCTACGGTTTCCATCTTGCCCCGTACAAACTAGCCAAATACCTCCCCATGAGGTTATTTGCTCTGGAATATTATAGGAAGATAATGAACTTTGATGATATCAACTTTTTCTTAGCCAAGAAAAGGACTCAGTTCAAGATCAAAAACTAGGTAGGCCCTTTTATTTGCAATACTAGAGCAGTAAGAGAGGAAGTAGATCAAATTCTACAACAAATGAAGTTTAAGAACAATTTCATGTGGAGGTATGACCCTCAAGGGTTTATAACCAAACTAAGACAAAAGGTCAAATTGGGACCTTACATTCATCACCCTATACCAGAAATAGAGACGTATGCCAACCAATCTGAGTGGTTGGAAAACACTCTCATAGATAGGGATAACACAAATGTAGATGTTGAAAATACCTTGCTTGATTTAGAGAAACAACTTGATGAACGCTCACTCCTCCAGGTAACAGAGCAAGAAGGAACCATGAGTACCCCTATTGTTTTGCAGACTCCTCAGAATGAGGAAAAGAATCGAAAAAGAAATAGAGAGGAAGGCTCCAGCTCAGGTATGGACACTTCTAATGTACAATAAGAAGCTAGTGAGAGAAAAAGCCCTGGGCTCAATCCTGTTTTAGAATAGGGAGACACAGAAGGCTCAGTAGAAATAATTGATGTTGAGTTAGACATGAGCAAAGGCACAACTCCATCTAGAGAAACGCAAGAGCCATCTACATCAAAAACTCAAATTTTATAAAGGCATCCCAGTGTACAAGTCTCCTCATTCAATAAGCCTACTGATAGAGATAGGGACATTAAGGACATGTTCAAGGAGATTAAAATGAGAAATGAGAAACTGAAGGCAGAATCCTATGCACATTATTTCAAACTTACACCCCCTAATCAAAGTAGGTTTATGTCAACTTTTGACATCAAGGAAGGAAAGATGCAAATGTCCTTCATAAAACCAACTGTACAACAATCGAGAACATGAGCAAGTTTCAAGAAGATAGACTTTCAAGTATTGGCAAGGGATATTCATCCCATTGACCAGATTGAATTTCATAAGCAGACTGGATAAATTATTTACTCAACCCTTACAGGAAAGGCCATGGCTGCACATCAGTTGTAGAATTCACTGAATAACTTTTTGGCCTAGTATCAGTTGGAAAAGGCCTCCTCACAGGCCAAAGACACCAAAATCAAGTCTTTGTAAGACTTGCTAATTGAATTGGGACATGATCCCAAAGACATCAAGGATACTGAAAAATTAATCAAAAAGAAGAATGATGACATTGCAGCCCTCAAGAAATAGTTGAAGATACCTCAACTACAGCACCACCAGACACAGGATGTCTTGGAAAGCCAAACAAAGCATTAAGAGTTCATGGACTTAGTCCTTAAAATCAATGATTAGTAGAGGGAGACAGAAAAGGAATTGGATAGCGTAATCCAATTGAAACAAACTGGTCTTGGCACTACCTTGGTAAATGTCATCCCAGCAATTACCGCAGTTGTTCCTTCCACATTGGCAACCTCATTGACTCCCATGGCTCCAATCACCATAGCACTACTGGCTTCTACAACATCTACATCAGAAACCGGTACATCGGGTGAAGAAATAGGAAAATTGGCTAAATCTATGGAAGAAATGTCCATACAAACCATAGAGATGAATAAGCTCAAAGAGAAACTAACAAGCTTGGAAGTTGATTACGAGCTTGTCAAAATCATGCACAAAGAAGAAGTTCAAAAGGCTACCAAGATGAGTGAAAGATTGAAAGCCCTAGAAAAGGACTTAACACTAAAAGAACCCCTTGCACAAGCTAAGGAACAACTCTGGGCCAATATCATTGACTATGTCAATGATATTTGGCCATCTATTCAGGTGATTTTCGAGCAAATAGATTTGATAAAACTGGTTACAGAGGCCATCTAGAAAGTAAAAGAAAAATTAGGACAAATGCTAGAAGAGGCTGCTAGAATTATCCAATTCCTTAACACCAAGAATAAGTATGAGGTGCAGGAATTGGAAATAGAGGACATGGCAGAGACAATTTTGGAGGTCAAAAAGGTCCTCTCCAATAGGAACTTGATGCAAAACTTGGAGGATAAGTTTCAGAATATGCAGCATTGATAGATTTATGGCTAAGTTCCAGATTTTGAGAGAAAAGGTATTACCCAATCCCATAGTGATAAATGATAAGTTGATGACGTAGGAAGATAACAACAAGAAAATCAGAGAGGTAGCAAAAGATCAGGTAAATACATCATTAATGAAGGCATTGCCAACAGGAAAAGTACTCTACCAAACATTTGAAAACTTGTTTTACCTCCAACATGAGGTAAAACACTTGTTTATCAATAAGCCTACTTTTTCCAAATACACAGAGGCAGATTGGTGCAGGAGCATGTGACTTGGAGGGAAAAATCTTCAAACTTATTCCAAAAATCCAAAAAAATCTACAGGCGAAGGAGTGGGATCATTTAGCCATAAATTTCCATGCTTTTCTAGTTTAGCATAGGGATAAGATCATGTTGTAATAATCATTGTATGGATAAGTTGTAGTGGAGGTTCTCTGGGGGGATGTCTCGTAGAACTATTAGTCATAATAACTAAGTTTTTGTTTTAGGAATTGGTTGCTAAAATGAACTAGTAGATATGTAATTGGCATACTTTTGTAAAGGGATAAGGACTGATTGGGATTTATCTATTATTTTCTGAAGGAAAGAATGAAACATCTCTATATTGGTTGATCCCAAAGACATTGCGATCTTCGAAAACTCTCTCTATGCATCTGAACTTACGGTTATCTATTAACTAGTATTGGTATGTGTATTTGGTTGAGGTTCTTTTCTTCCGAACCTTGTTAATGGTGATTCAACCTTATTTCCTTATTAATACTTTCTTTAAGCTTGTTGCTATGGTTTTTTGTTATATCAACATGCCCTATTTCCCTTATAAACATTTTTGAGTTCTGCAAGCGGAAACTATGTTTTGCATAGGAAAACCATGAAAATACTTAGCCTGAATGAAGTTCTAGACCTAAAATCTTATTAAATATGGCTCATACCCATATCAGGTCTAAACCATTATCGCATAGTAGAACCACAATGGAGTAGGAGGACCTTTGGAATCTCCGAAGTTCGAAACTCTGATAGCTCGGACCCAAAATATAGAGCAGGGTGGATAAGTTATCGGGTCCGCGAGGCTTATCGCATCGTAATACTGGAGTGGGAGGATCCTAGCATTTGGAATATTGGAATCACTAATTGCGATTTCCTATAACACTACGTGTTATCGCATTGGGGAAAGGAGAATTGGAATGCCAATAATTAAAGTGTCGATAGTGTTAATGAGTATAGCACATTTCTTTGAAAACCTATGCCGATAGTGTATGTCTGAGTATTAATATTTCCCTTTGTAAACCCACCGATAGTGTAATTCTTCGGAATTAGCACTAGACCATTTATAACTATCAATAGTGTATTTTGTAATTCCTATGGAATTATGGTTCCGATAGTGGAAAAGAAGCTTTGTTGTGAAATTTGTTCCCGCTAACAAGGGTTGGGGTAATTTAGAAGGAAAACGTGATGATTTTAGTTTAAAGGGAAATTTATGAAGCAGTCAGTCTAACAATAGATGACTAATACACCAATTGAAGCAAAAGGAGAAATTCAGCCAGAGTTAGAAGAAATTATATCAGGTTTCGGCCGTTTGTCTATATCACCTGCACCCAAGCCACCATTAGTGGTATCAAAGCACCTTGTTGACACTAAATTGAATCTCAGAAGTAGGAGAAGGAAAGTTAATATGGCTTTCAGAGTTGGAAGAGGATGAGGACGTGGTGGAAGAGGATGGCCTATTGCAAGTGTTGAAGTGATGGAAGCCGTGCAATAGATGCAAGCTATATTGGATGCATTAATAACAAGGAGAAATATAGATGATGGAGATGTTAGTGAGCCTCAGGTTGAAGCTGCAGAGGAGGAAGTTGTAGCAGTTACTCCTGAGATGAGATTCTTCCAGTCAATGTTGAGATTTAGCTAGGCCAAAGACCGAGGTTTCAATATATGAAGGAGGACTGAATCCAGAAGAATTGATATACTATATTAATGGCATGGAGAAATTCTTTGACTATGAAGAAACATAAGATGAGAAGAAAGTAAAGTTTGTTGTCACCAAGCTAAAAGGCCATGCAACACTTTGGTGGGATGGTGTGCAGGTAGAAAGAAAGAGACTTGGCAAGCAACCTATCAAGAATTGGAGTAAGATGGTAGCAAAGCTAAGAGGTAAGTTCCTACCAAGCAATTATCAACAAACCTTGTTCATACAGATGCAAAATCTTAGATAGAGGTCTATGATAGTGAAAGAATACACAGAGGTATTCTATAAGGTAAGCATAAGAGCTAGAGAAACTTAGGATACAGATGAGAAGGTGGCTAGATATGTAATTAGTCTTAGGATGGACATTCAAGATGAGCTAAGTATATTGTCTCCTAAAACAGTAGAGGAAGTTTATCAGATGGAACTAAGAGCTGAAGAAAAACTCATGAGGAAGTCGTCTGCTAGAAGGATAGGTAATTTCCAAGGAAGGGGAAGTCAAGGTGGTAGATCAAGATCCACAACACCTAAAGATGGAACTAGCAGTAGCTCAACCCAGCATGCACCCACACGAGGTGATGCAAGAGGCAGAGGGAGTTTTTCTAGAGGAAGAGGAAGAGAAGTAAGATGTTACAGATGTAACAAACTGGGACACAGAGCTTTTGAGTGCCCAAAGAAAGCAAAAACAAGTAAGAGGAATGCCACTGTTGCTCAAGATGAGGGAGAAGCAACAACAACAACAACAACAAAAGAAGAAAATATACTAGAGAGAGGAGAATATTTGGTAGTTAATAATTTTTTTCTCAAGCCAACAAAGGAGATAGTTGAACCATCACAAAGAAAGACTTTGTTCAGAACAATGTGTAAGGTTCAAGGAAAATGATGTTATATGATCATTGATAGTGGCACCACTGATAATTTGGGCTCTACATAAGTGGTGGAGAAATTGAAGCTAAAGACAATGAAACATCCAACACCTTACAAGGTGTCATGGTTAAAAAAGGAACATCAACTGTTAGTGAATGAACAGTGTGAAGTGGAGTTTCAGTTGGGCAAGTATAAAGATAAAATTGTATGTGATGTGATGCCAATAGATGTGTGTCACATATTGCTTAGAAGACCTTGGCAATATGATAAAGGAGCTATGCATGATAGGAAAAGAAACACCTACAAGTTTGGAAAGGATGGTGTCAATCATACGTTGCTACCTCTATAAGAAGAAGATGCATCAGGAAACAAGACTCATCCAAAAACTCTATTACTAGGAGGAAAGGAATACTTAAAGCAGATTGAAGAGAATTAGGTAAATTTTGCTGTAATTTGCAAGCCCTAGATAATAATAACTTCTACTAAAGCTTCAGATTTATGCATTGAAATTCAAGAAATGTTGGAGAACTATTGTGATATTATTGTTGATGATTTGCCCAATGAGTTACCACCCATTAGAAGAATTAGCCATCATATAGATTTGATTCTTAGAGCAATTCTACCTAACAAAGTAGATTACAAAATGAATCCTACATAAAATGAAGAAGTTAGGAGGTAGGTGCAAAAATTGATTGACAAAGGGTCGATCAGAGAAAGCTTGAGTCCTTTTGTAGTACCAACAGTGTTGAGTCCAAAGAAAGATGGAGGCTAGAAAATGTTTATAGATTCAAGAGCCATCAATAAAATCACAATGAGGTATGGTTTCCCTTTACATAGAATTGAAGATTTAATGGATTGATTGAGTGGAGCAAAGTATTTTTCAAAACTAGATCTTAAAAGTGGGTTTCATCAGATAAGGATAAGAGAAGGGGATGAGTGGAAAACTGCCTTTAAGACAAATGAGGGATTGTATGAGTGGAGAGTAATGCCTTTTGGATTGTCAAATGCACCAAGTATGTTTATGAGACTCATGAATGAAGTTCATGAAGAGTTTATTGGTAAATTTGTAATAGTATATCTGGACGCTATATTAGTTTACAACAGATCTAAGGAGGAGCACATGAGACATCTAAATTATGTCTTACAAAGGCTACAGTAGGAGAAATTATTGTTGAATTTGAAGAAGTGTTCATTCATGAAAGAAGAGATCATATACTTGGTTTTGTTATTTATGATGAAGGATTAAAGATGGATCCAGGGAAGATCAAGGCAATCATGGAGTGGCCTTCACCTAAAAGTGTTTTTGAGGTAAGAAGTTTTCATGGTCTTGCTAGTTTTTATAGGAAATTTATAAAGAATTTTAGTAAGATCAATGCTCCTATTATTGATACCATAAAGAAAGATAAACAACCATTTAGATGGACCGCTGAAGTAGAAAAGAATTTCCAACTATTGAAGAATAATATCACTGAAAAGCCTATTTTGGTTCTACCTGATTATTTCCAAGTGAAGTGTGATGCCAATGGAGAAGCTATTGGAGGTGTATTATGTCAAGAAGACAGACCTATAGCTTATTTTGGTGAAAAGCTTATTGATTCAAAGAAGAAGTATTCTTCTTATGATAAGGACTTATATGCAATTGTGCAGTCATTGAAGAAATGGAGGCATTACCTAATGTCAAAGGAATTCATCCTTTATTCAAATAACCATGCACTATAGTATATTATGCAGTAGCCAAAGCTTAACTAGAAACATGCCAAATGGGTAGAGTATCTTCAAGGTTTCCATTTTGTCTTGAAGCATATAAATGGCCAATCAAACAAGGTTGCAGATGCCTTAAGTAGGAGAAGTGTATTATTTCAAGAGAGTCAAATCCAAGTGATGGGTTTCGATTTTCTTAAAGAATTTTATGAAATAGATCTAGATTTTAAAGAGGCATTTGAAGCTTGTAGAAATCTTGTTTTGGTGGACAAGAGTAAATGGTTGGATTACTTCTTACAAGATGGACTTTTGTTTAAGAGAAATCAATTGTGCATACCAAACTGTTCTATGAGGGAGAACTTGATCAAAGAGAAACATAGTGGAGGACTTGTAGGAAATTTTGGTGTAGAGAAGACTTATGAGTAGTTAAACAGATTTTATTTCTAGCCAAAAATGAAATATGAACTGAAGAAGTATTTGAAAACTTGCAAAGTCTGTTAATATGCAAAGGGAAGGAGCCCAAACACAGGTTTGTATGTTCCATTACCAATTCCATATAGGCCTTGGGATATGGTAAGTATGGATTTTGTTTTGGGCTTACCAAAGACTCGAAGGGGTAATGACTCAATTTTTGTTGTAGTGGACAAATTTTAAAAATGGCACACTTTATTCCATGTTATAAAACTAGTGATGCTTCTCACATTGCTAATTTGCTTTTTAAGGAGCTTGTAAGATTGTATGGGTTGCCTAAGAGTATTGTCTCAAACATGGATTCCAAATTTGTTGGACATTTTTGGAGGACATTATGGAAAAATTTGGGAACTAAACTAAGTTTTAGCTCTGCCTATCATCCACAAACTGATGGAAAGACTAAAGTTGTGAAGAGGAGTTTGGGCAATATTTTAAGGAGTCTTACTGTAGAACATCCAAAGCATGGGGATCAAGTGTTGGCACAAGCTGAATATGCATATAATGACTCACCTAACAGGAGTATAGGATAGATTCCATTCCATATTGTTTATGGAATGCATCCATGGGGAGTATCTAAGTTAAGAAACTTCGGAAAAGATGAGATGAGAAGTGCAAAGGGAGAAGATTTTGCTTGAGAAATGTAAACAATACATGAGGAAGTGAAACAACAACTGCAAGATAGCAACATCAATTACAAAACTAAAGCAGACATGAGAAGAAGAGAGGTGAACTTTGAAGATGGAGATTTGGTTTTAGCACACCTTAGAAAGGAAATGTTTCCATAGAGGGAGTATAACAAATTGAAGTTCAAGAAAATTGGACCGTGCATAGTATTGAGGAAATTTTCTGCAAATGCCTATGAGATTGAATTACCCCCTAATGTTGGAATATCACCAATTTTCAATGTTGCTGACCTATACAAGTATGAAGATGAAACTGAAAATGACACAGAAAAGGACTAAGAGACCCAAGAGATTGACTAGGTAAAACAGTTACCCACATCAAAAGAATTGCAGCTAGAAAGAATTATGGACAAGAAGGTGTCTAAGAAAACAAAGGGACGAGAGTACTTCCAGTATTTGGTAAAATGGAAGGATCAGCCAACCGCTGAAGCTACTTGGGTTATAGAAAACATGCTACAAAAACTAGGTGGTTTTGTAGATGAGCTCATGGACAAGATCCCATGAAGAATTTTGTCCTCAGGAGTCTGATGCAGGAGCATGTAACCTGCAGGGAAAAATCTTCAAACTTATTCCAAAAATCCAAAAAAATCTACAGGCAAAGGATTTGGGTCCTTTATCCATCAATTTCCATGCTTTTCTAGTTTAGCATAGGGATAAGATCATGTTATAATAATCATTGTATAGATAAGTTGTAGTGGAGGTTCTCGAGGGGGGTGTCTCGCAGAACTGTTAGTCATAATAACTAAGTTTCTATTTTAGGAACTGGTTGCTAAAATGAACTAGTAGATATGTAATTGGCATGCTTTTGTAAAGGGATAAGGACTGAGTGGGCTTTATTTATTATTTTCTAAAGGAAAGAATGGGACATCTCTGTATTGGTTGATCCTGGAGACATTGTGATTTTCAAAAACTCTCTCTGTGCATATGAACTTACGGTTCTCTATTAATTGGTATTGGTATGTGTATTTGGTTGCGGTTATTTTTTTCTGAACCTTGTTAATGGTGATTCGACCATGTTTCCTTATTAATACTTTCTTTAATCTTGTTGGTGTGGTTTTTCCTTATATCGGCACACCCTATTTCCCTTATAAACATTGTTGAGTTCTGCAAGTGGAAACTCTTTTTTGCAAAGGAAAACCGTGAAAATACTTAGCCTAAATGAAGTCCTGGACCTGAAACATTACTAAATCTGGCTCATACCCATATCAAGTCCAAACCATTATCGCATCGCAAAACCACATGGAGCTGAAGGACCTTTGGAATCGCCGAAGTTCGAAATTTCGATAGTTCGGACCTGAAATACTATAGAGTAGGGTGGATAAGTTGTTGGGTCTACAATGCTTACTGCATCACAAGACCGGAGCAGGAGAAGTCTAGCATTTGGAATATTGGAATCACCGATTGTGATTTCCAATAACACTACGTGTTATCGTATCAGGGAAAGGAGCATTGGAAGGCTGATAGTTAAAGTGCCGATAGTGTTAATATGTATAGCATATTTCTTTGAAAACTTGTGTTAATAGTGTATGTTTGGGTATTAACATTTCCCTTTGTAAACCCGTCGATAGTTTAATTCTTGGGAATTAGCACTACGACCGTTTATAATTGTTGATAGTGTATTTTGTAATTCTTATGGAATTATGGTTTCGATAGTGGAAAATAAGCTTTGTTGTGAAATTTGTTCCCACTAACAAGGGTTGGGGTGATTTAGAAAGAAAACATGATGATTTTAGGGAAAAGGGAAATTTATGAAGCAGTGAGTCTAACAATAGATGGGTGATACACCAATTGAAGAAGAAGGAGAAATTTAGCCAGAGTTAGAAGAAATTATATCAGGTTTTGGCTATTTATCTTTATCGCATGCACCCGGGCCACCGCAGATGAAACATATATAAAGATGCTAAAAATCCAATTACCTAATGCTGAAACATGGGAGAAACTAACTGATTTACTATAGAAATATGCAATAAAAAGGTTAATGTACAGCAGAAGTAAAACGGCATGGTAAAAGGATGTTGATAGATCAGTAGAGTCAAAGTGTATTAGATGAAAGGCTAAAGTAAATGAAGCATCCAACATGGAATATCTAACAACAAAGCAAATTAAAGGGCAAAAGATCAAAGCTAGCAGAACCAAAATAAAATGAACAACATGAAACAGTTCAATAGTTGTCTCTATCTTCTTGCATGAAGATATTTCTTTTTCCTAAATTAGTTTTGAATACAGTTTCAAATATTTTGTAACTCCATTTTTATAAATACTTCAAAATTTGAAGTATGTAGTGTGGATTCTATTAGACATTTCCATAAACTTTTTGATCAGAAGACCCAAAAGGTTATTGTATCATTTGCTGAGCCAACAAGCTAGATTGATAAATAAAGATTAGATATTTCCAAGGATTCATGTGTTGAGCGAATTTCAGGCAAGTATTCTCATATGTTATTCTTATTTTTCTCAAATTTATTCATAATCTTTAATGTGTTTCTCAATCTAAATGTTATAACTGGAATAATACTTCAGAACTTGTTTGTTTACGCTATGTTTTAATAGTTATACATTTAAATGTTTTTTGCTGATATCTAAATTAAAGAATTCTTCATTGCTCTTTGGTTTAGATTGATTTCTTGAATATCCAGGCTAAAGGATTCTTAATTTCCCTTTGATCTTGATTATCCCTTCATTCCTCATTCATTATCCATGTCTAAGAACCTTTAACTACTCTCTCACCCTGAATGAAATCCTTTCACCTCTCTGTCTCAAAGATCTGAAAGACACTCTGCTATCTTTCCCATGGAATGTTCCCTTTAGTGAGTTAATCCAATTTTTCTCCCTTATTGCTTGACTCCATAGCGCAATGGTATGAAGACCTCATTTTATCGATCTGTCTAAGCAGATCCCACCACCCAATCTCAAAACAAAGTCAAAAACCCCTTTGAACAATCATAACTAGCCTAAAAACATCTTAACTAAAACAAAGTTAAATTTTAAAGAGAGAGCCCTCTCTGAGCATCAAGAAGGCTGAGTCTTGATCTCAATAAGGGTTTTGTGGTTACCTTTCATTTTTATTTATTTTTACTTCAAAAGAATTATTAGAGTGATAATAGGGGGCTTACCAGAATTGTGATATACAAACATAACCATCAACAGAAGTTGAATTTCCTTAACTCCCTGGCAAGTCCCAGATCTTGCCAAGATTATAAAATCGCATTTTGAAGATTGAACCAAATCATGCATGGTTTAAGGATAGACACTACCACTAGTTTCAATAAATCCATTTCTCATTAGATGGAAATCATCTTTATCATTGGTTTGACCATATTCTTTAACTTCAACAACCATATTATTTAAGTCAAAATATTATTCTCATCACAAATTTGAAGATAAATGAATCAGGAAATTTCGTGAGAAAGTTGATTTGAAGAGTTGTCTTCATACAAGAGAAGAGATGATGAGGGATGAGAAGAGTACTCAATTATTTTATTTTTTTCATTTGCATCATGGATAATCTCACCACTTTGTGCCAATTAAAGGGTGAACCTTTCACTACGGAGGGGACGAAGAATGAGCCTCTAAGAGAGAAGTAGTAGTACCACCCTAGTAGAGACACACATTAATAATAAGGGTTTGTACAACATCAAGCAGAATAGTCCACAGAGATGTGGCATTAATTGAAACCAATATGACAAGGAATATATGTCTAATATCCAACGGAATAGTCCATGAGTATGCAACAACGATAATAGTAATTACAACACATTATCAATATGATAAGTACAAAAATAACCAAAATAGTTCAACTAATTTAGTACAGATGAAATAAAACATGAATTACAAACATTCATAGAGCAATTTTACAAATATCCATAATCCATGCATGAAGAACATCTTGGCCCATAGGACTTCTCATATTAAGTAAAAGTTCCAAGACACATGTATACAATGAACACCACTAGCTCCAATAATGGAGCATTGGAGCCACTCCTTGCTCCATAAAAGAACTAGCTTATCTCTCTGATTCCTTGTGGGAGGAGCCAAGGTGAAAAATTCCTTTTCTCATACAATGGGGGCATATATATAACCAGGGGGTGATGCTTCATGCTCCTTGTGACTCTTTGACTACCCTCATGACTGTTTGACTTCCTATGACCTTTTGACTTACATGAATCTCCATATTCCATGTGTTTCCTTTAGACTTCCACTTTACAATACATTTCGAATAGGTAATTACATTATCCACAATAATGATTTTGCAAATGATGACTTCTGACAGGACATGGCATGACACTAATGACATGGACTGTGTGATGATTTGACAGTGCCAAGTTGTCCTTCTTGTTACTTCTTTATTTGTGTCTTCTTGAATAGATGGTACATGTGATCTTCATCTTCATCTTTAGTTAGAGTTTGATGTTCCTTCGTCTTCTCTCCTATTAATCATATTATATCTTCAGCTCCATATGTGTCTTCTGGCATGTCCTCCTTCTCCATCTCCTTCTTCATCATCTTTACATAGCATGATAGAGTTCATGCATCTGCAATTCACTCATGAAAAGACAACATCAATATGATAAATCCCTATTCTAAGATGGTGTACATTGTTCCACTTACTAAGATGGAACCGGGTGACAAGCTAGGAAAGAGGCTCAATAATTGCGCAATTTCACAAATCATGTAGCCAAGTGTGAAGCTTGAGCCTTGAGACTATGCAACGTGTAGTTCAACATGGATTGACGGAGAAAAATGTGCAGTTCTAGGAGCCATTAAGGCAAACTGAGGGGATGAACACTAAGTGAACCCACTACATATTTTTCTCCCTCAATCTAGGCTGAACTGCACATTGCGTAGTTCATAATCTCAGGGAATGAGCTTGTGGCTTGTGATTATGCAGTGCACAGTTAGGGCCAGGTAGGTAGAAAGGAATGCGCAATTCAAGAGGTTAAGGACAGAGCTTGAGCACAGAAACTACATGGTGTAGTAGTCCTAGGAGATAGGAACTTCACATTACGTAGTTCCAAGGGGGAAGGTCACATCTAGAGGACTGAAACTACATAGTGGGTAGTTCAAGGAGCTCGAGTGAAGCTAGGTTTCTTGGTCAGGAAGCCTTTTTAGAAATGGCCAAGTGTGGGATCAGCGAGACTGATGTGAACAGTGATAATACGTTGACTATGATTAGGAAATTAGAATAATGGATGACACAACAACATAGATGATGCATGACACATGAATAGTTCATTTCCCTCTGTGTGAACACTTCACGAAAAGTTACGATAAGTGTGACACTTAAGATACACTTTACAACAATTGTGACGACACTTATGTGACAATGCTCAAAATTTTTGGAATGAGTGTGATTGATGTTTACATGGTTATACGAACTCGTTAACATAGAGATAACCCCTTGAAACCACTAGAATAGGAATTCATACATCATGTGATAACTAACATGCGAAAAATATGATAATGGCTAAAGTGTGAATGACTCTTGCTATATGTGAATGACAATGAAAGAAACACATGCCATAGGAAAGATAACATGAATATTCCACTAATTAGAGTGAAGGAAAGTGAAAGCAATAGCCAAAAGCATGAAAGCGACACTCATAAAAACAAAGATGCATGAAAGAGACAATTTACAAAACTCACCAAAATGGATGTACAAATGTAGCTAGAATGTGAGAAACTATCGTTGTAAGTGCACATTAACAGTCGACATGGGTTGGGAATCATACAGGCATAGCCTTGATGGAACATGCTATGCTTGTCCAAGATTGCATAAAATAATGCACTTATGAACTTGTTGAAGACTGAGCATGTGTGAGAAAGCAACTTTGACACTTCCAATCTAAGGAGTCTAAAAGCATGAGTTGACCAAGAAGTGACTATGGAACGACCGATTGTAAGATCCACAAAAGGCTCCAGAATTTGAGTGCATGTAAAATTTTGGAGGGTGTTTGTTGTAGCGAAAGACCTTCATAAGATTGGTCTCTTAACTAAGATGGTGGAATGGATAATGGCATGTGTGACTTCAGTAAACTATGCAATCCTAATTCATGGTGTGCCTTCTTGTTTTTTCAAGGCTTCATGTAATTTATGAAAGGGTTTTTCACTTTCCCCTTTATTATTCCTTTTGTTTATCAATAGCTTGACTAGGAGATTATCAGAGCCTTGATGCAGTGGAATATTTGTCGGTACTATGGTGTCCAGATAGCTTTTCGTATCCCATGTCATTTTTCTAGAGGAAATTCTTATATTTGGTCAGGTCTCTATGACCCAATGGTCATAACCTCCTATGATTATTAACAATTTTGGCGATGCATCGAGATTATATATGAATAAGAAGCAAATGATCATATTTTATTTGAGAGATCAAGCATAGATTGTGGAGATTGTATCCGTCTTCTCAGTTAATGTTTCAGGTATAGAATATAGCCTTAGATATCTTAGATTTACATTGAAACCATATCGGTACAAAATTTTGGATTGGTAGTGCCTCATTTAGAAGTTTGAGGACAGATTAAATACGTGCTCAAATGGATGGTTTTAAATTAGCTGAAGGTTGACTCTTTCATAGTTGGTATTACTAAGAATCTATGTATATTGGATGCACCTTTTCCTTTTTCCCAAAAAATTCATTAATTACATTAACTCCATTATTGCAAGTTTTATATTGTATGGTGCTCGTGGGCTAGACAAGCTACACCCTATCCAATTAGAGGCACTTATTAGGAGTAAGGTTGAAGGGGGATGGGGCTTAAAATATCTAGGTCATTTTGAATGGGCTCTTAACAATAAAAAAGAACTGGAGGGTTATATTTGGGTCTGGGCTTTATTAGAATATCATTTCTGAAAAATACTTAAAAGAATAGCTTTTATAGTTTTGGATTCAAAAAGTTGCGGACTCTACAAAAAAATATTCTTATGTCTGGGATGGTTTCATGAAACACAATCGTTGGCTCCTTGGTAATATTTATTGAGATATCAGGTTGGGTACTGAGGAAGAAGTGGGTCTGGATCCCATCCAGGGTTTTGGGGGAAATCATATTTTACCTAGGGAGGTTATACTCCATATATGAAAGCTAGGGTTCTATTATCTTCATCAGTTGCAAATTTATGAAGATTAATTGGGATGATATAGAAACTAGATTAGTTCCATCGAAATGGGTTTTTATGTTCGGATGGTGGAACTTTGGGATGTTTACAGAAAAAATATGTATGAACCTGGAAGCAACTTCAATGACAAGGTTTACACTCTTATTTGGAATGGTAGGTCCACTCAGAACATACTGGTGAAAGAGATATGTTCCCATATTTATCCTTCATATATACTACTTCCGATGTTGGAATGATACAGGTTGACATTGGAGTGGCACATTCCATCCAAGTTTAAATGTTTTGGTTGGCTGGTGGGACATAATAAGATTCTCACTTGGGAGGACCTGGGCAAGTGAGGTTTTCATGATATAGGTATATATGTTTTTAGTATTATGAGGATCATATTATCTTGTTCCTCAAATTCCCTAGTACTATTTCCATTTGGATTCGAGTTCTTGAAAGTTTGAACATTGTTGCTTGTTGGACATATTCCAATATAAATGAATGCATAATTGACTGGTATTATAACTTCAAGGAATATAAGACACTTCCTATTTGTATTTTCTGGGGTATCTGGAGAGGAAGGAAAAAACTTATTTTTTATGATATCCCATTCTTCATTGTTAGGATTTTCATTATCATCGTTACTTCTTGGAATATTATTTGAAGACTAGTAGTGGGATAAATAAACATTTTATGTCTATTGATTTCTAGAAAAAAATAGTTGTGTGTTTTTTTGATGGGGTTTCATAGGATATGAATTTTGATGGAGCTGCTTAGAATATGACATGTGGATGTGGAGCTTATATTTCCCTGGATTCTAGATTACATTACCGTTTCAGCTCAAATAGTGTTCATGAGACCAATTCCAAAATGAAGATCATGGCTCTATGGGGACTGCTTTATTGTGCACACTAGTTGTCTCTTATACCTTTATCGGTCTTTGGAGACTCAAAAGTATCTATAGAATGAGCCAACCATTGATCTTATTTCAACCCACCTCTTTTATCAAACTAGTTAAAGTGCATTGTGTATTTATTTCATCCCTTCAATGATCTCATCTTCTTTCATATCTGTCGCTTTGAGAACTCCATGATGGATATACTATCTAAGAAGGGCCAATTAATGCAAGAGGGCATGATACATTTCTAGGTGTATAGAGATGGAATTCTCATTGGCAATGAGAACACTCCTCTCACTTGATATATGGTTTTCGTACGCTTTATTTGCTCCTTCCCATGGACCTTGATGAAGATGGTTTTTGTTTGCTTTGATATATTTTCCTCTCTGACTTTATGTGAGGTAATATTTGATCTAGGCTTCTTAGTTTTCGAATAAACTAAGTCATTTTCTATGATTTTTTAATCCTGTTATGATTCAGACTAATGGTAGGATTTTGGTCTTTGATTAATCATGGTTGTTTGGGGACATTTTTCCAAGGAGTTATTTTGGAATACTTGCCATGTTCTATGTGATATGTTTAAGTAGTTTTATATTCTAAGCTACAACTCATTTATAGTTCATATATATACCATGGAACATGTAACTAGTCTTCTTAATAAATGGGATTTTTTCATAAATAATAAGTTATTGTGGTTGTAAAGTTGAACTAAATAGTCATGCATCACAACAACACATGAATGTAACTATTTTCATACCTCTTAATAAAGTGTGACAAAGGAATATCAAATTATGTATTGGATTCCTATAGTTATATTATTCTTACATAATTACTTAGTATTCAAAATTTTAATCTGTTTTTTTTTTTATGTAATTAAGATTTCATTAAGCTTCTAGAACCTGAAAATTTCTCTGTGACCTCTTCTCTGTAACCCGCCCTATATAGGTTGATTCTTTTCGCTCTCCACATCCATCATATTATCCCTTCCCTTACTCCTGACCCCTCTAACATTCTTTCTTGAGTGCACCCTATGCAATGGCATCCTTAGGGGGAGGGGTTGTAGGCCCCTCCAACTAATCTATAAACTGAACCCCTTCTACAAACCCTAACTCCAACAAATCCAAGACTACTAACACCCTCCCATTCTGCTAAAAAAAACCATAGGCCAAGAATTGAACCCATCCTTTGCTCAAAAGAATACTTGTACATGCATCACCAAATATACTAAAATCCTAGGGATTCACATGCCCCCCACCAAATTGAATGGCAACATACAATTCATGAATGAGCATGCCCTAATATGCAAGTTTATTAGAATCCAACTGACATAAAAATATCTTCTCAACTAGACTGTGCAACATTCAAAACCCAAAGCTCACTATGAAGTTGAATTAGGCTCCATACCATTCCTCATATTGATCTTCTCTTGTCTTGAAGACCATAAGGTTGTCATAGACAAAGGATCGTACTTCTTCAAATATTTTGGATTGTACACGTGAAAATGTGTGGTGTTAGCGCTTGGAATTCACCTAGGCTGAGATAGACAAATTCTCAAGGCTACATCAAACCATTTCACCTCGTAGCTAGCCCTACGAGGTATGAGAAGGCTCTCTCGGGTCAGATTCGGTAGATCTTTCAATATGATGAGTTGAACCAATTAGGAATAAAGATTTTAGGCTAGTAAATTGATTAAGGGGAATTGATTTAAAGATTTTTGGTTTTTTGGTGGCAATTGGAGGGAGTGCAATTCACGGTGCGGGGATTAAGCACAGTTTTTGCAGGGGGATCTTTGGGGCAAGGTAGGAGTAAGTGCTGATGCTTTAAATCTGAGATGGATGATCAAGGATGATAGAGAAAGAGCTAGAGAGGGCAAACTACCATTTGAGTCCTCTCTAAATAGTAGAAAACATAAATTTTGAACAAACTAAAAAGCTGAGCATGTCAAAGCATGTATTCAAACTTTACCACTTCATCTGTCCAAATAGAAGCAAAGAGAGATGTGGAATACATAAACAAACTTACAAGAACATGTAGAGAACACACCATCAGCACAACAATCCACAAGAATCCACAAGGATGTCTGCAAAACCCTGGCCTTCCTTTTTTCTAAATTGCAGAGATAGATGTACAAAATATACAATAAAGCTTCTCCCTCTAGAGTCCAACCATGAAAATGAGTAAGAGAAGGCATAATATAGAAGATCTAACTCCTTTCCCCACCTCTAGGGGTCGAGCTCAGCTTCCTAGGAGCTGTTTCAACTAATTCTAAACTAATCACTAGATAATAGGCAGTCCAAACAACTTGCCTCTAAAACTTAGGAAACCTATCCATGCATTAAATATTTACCATTTACATCAAGGAAACTTCTAGAAGTGTTCAAGGAGAGTAAAAGTATCTAAGTGCCATGAAA
>APFE030323065.1:0-39535 GCA_000404065.3 Pinus taeda
CACCTTATATCATGGTGTTCATGTGTGTGGCTTATGTGTGATGATCTGTTCTATTTTACTGCACATGTTTACTGTTAATATGGTTGATAATGTTCTAATGCGCTCATTAAGGATCAACTAACTGAATCATAAGAAGTTGTGGAAGTAGCATATATATGAATCTGAATATGGAAATGAAAAAGTTTTATTGATGTGATAATACTGATTCACCCCCCCTCTCAGTATTATTTCCAACACTATGGACCATGGGTGGGTCTCAAAGATGACTCAAAATTTACATAACCAAAGGCCTAAGACACCCTTGACTCCTAATCATCTACACGCTCCGCATCTACAAATCGCAGAGACTTTACATCATATACAAAAAAAACATCAAAACTTGGGTTATTTTAACACCAAAACTGACCAAGGAGACCCCATCCCAACAACACATATCCTCTCTATGTGCTCTACCTCCCATCTATCTTGGCTATCTTTTCTTAGTTATGGAACAAAATTCTCTCGAAAGAATGGAATGTCTCTTCCTCTTAGTGGTCCGGTTATAACACAGCCCAATAGCCTACTAGTGGTTAAATTTCACTACATCAATTGTTAACTAGAGTTACAATATAGAATATTCTAGAGTATTTTACATCAAAAATACATGGCTAGCCCATTTTCCATGAATAATGGGGGTTTACGCCACATCCTCATGAACTATAGGTGTGAAAATAGGAAGGTGAACTTCTGAGTGGCATAACTTTTGCATACGAACTCTCATTGTCATGCTTCTTGCACTGTTGGAAAGATATATGTGTAGAGAACAACATGAAAAAGTGTGGCGCTCGAGAAACAAAGTGTCACACCAAAAAAATAATTTGATGCCTCAAAAATCTCCTGGAAAGTTGTAGACCCCATTTTGCTAAAGTGGGTCTCGCTGGTAAAAATGGTTTCTTGAGTTGATTCCTCCATTTTTTCCACTTTGAATGCATAGAGATGGATGAAAAAAAGTATAATGATCCAATCTGGGTCACATCTTCCCATTTTGGGAGGCTTTGGGTGCCCAAAATAGTTTACTGATTGAGGTGAGGAAATTTTTCCTCCATATTCTCTCTATTGTATCATTTAGCTCTGCCCAGAAATTGTCCCTCGAACCCAATATGCCAAAGTTCATGTTGCTCGTGTCTTGTATTTCTGAACCTCTTCTACAAAACTATATCTTTTTTCAACTTTTCCTAAGCATCTAGTGCATTTTCCTCCATAAAATGTATGACCTATTCCTCTTCCTAATCTAGCAAGGAAGGCTCATAGATTTTCAAATTTTCCACATTCACAACTACGTAAGTACACATATATGGTGGTAAATTGAGTTGATAGGTATTATCACCCACCTTTTCTAGTATCTCAAAGAGACCATATTTGAGAGCCTTTATTTTCTTACCAAGCCCCTGTAGCCTCTCCTTGTCCAATTGTAGCCATACTTTGTCTCCCACCTTGAATGATTTATCTGTTCTATGATGATCATTCCTGGCCTTATACTTCTCCGACTTCTACAGTTTTTATTTTACCATAGATGGATTTGCCTGATCTTCTCTTTAAAAAATTTATCCCTCAAAACATCTCTAGTAAGATCTTCCCTCACTCCTACTTGCTACCCATATGCAATATCCAAAGGCGAAGGTGGAAAATATCCAAAACAAGTCTCAAATGGGGACTTTCTTGTAAAAGTGTGGACTGCTCTTTTGTAAGAATGTTTTGTATATCCAGATTTGCATCCTAGGTCTTAATATGATTCTAGTTGTATCCCCTAAGAATTTGCACCAAATTCTTGTTGAATTTGTAGATATCTTCAACTTTGTGTCCATATTCTTCCACAATGTAGTCTAGAAGGCACTCAGAATTCTTGTATCCCTATTTGAAACGATGCTCCTTGGTATCCCAATGTGCACCAAGCTTGTCCAAAGAAAAATTTTGTTGCTTCTTACTTGCTAATGATCTTTTTATAGGGCACTAGAATACACATCTTGCTAAACCTGTCAACTACCAAGAAGAGGTAGTCATGTCCCTTCCTGGTTGTTAATAAACCTCCCACAAAGTCCATGGAAATTATTTCCAAGGATGATTAGGTATAAGTAAGGGATGATATAGACCCTGTTTCATGTTGCTAGGTTTTCTCGTACAACAAAGCATGCATTCTTTTATGGACCTAGCTTGTTTCATCTTGGGAAATTACACATGCCTCTGCAAGTCAGCCACAATATTCCCTACATCAAATTTCCCTGCAACCTTAGAGGTGTGAACTTCTATAATCAACTTTACTCACTCATCTTTGAGAACACATAAGTTATCCATATTGTAGAGTGACCAATCCTAGAGACGATAGTCAATGGTGTTGTTGCCATCCTTCACATGACTCTCACTTTGCAACAGTTGATACACTTTATTGAAGTCTTCATCCTCTGAATATGCTTCCCTATATGCATCATGGGTGGATGTCTCCATGTGCATAAGAGTCCCCAAATTTGTAATATTTGATGTGGGTGGGCTTGAAAGCATGTTGGCCAATGTGTTTGTGTTTCCCTTCTTATATTTGATTACGAAATGAATGTTATGCAACTAGGTCACAAATAGATAGATCATCGAATTAAAAATTATCCTCTTTGAGGGGGAAATGTCCTTTACATTACATAAATGAAAAATTCTTGTATGATACAAATGAAAATACCTCCTTTGTATGTATAGGAGTCTAAGGGTTCACCATATAATTAGAGCCTACATAACAATAATAATTTGACACAACATAACAATAGTGGGCTTCTATGGGGCACAACAATAACAATAAGGGGGATACACTAGTATTATAGGGACCTCACATGCCCCTTTCCTTCAAAAAAGTGTTTTACTCAACACTCGAGTAATTCTAGTTGCTTATGTATAAAATTCTCATCCTCCCATGTGGAATCTTCAACGTGTAAGTTCTTCCACTTAATGAGATACCCTAAAGTTGATCGATTTCATAGCTATTGGGTTCTTTTTTTCTTGACCGCTTCAAGCTCAAATAGGATATTTTATTCTTCGTCAAGTTTTGGCAAAACTGTTTAAACCAACATCTTGTTAACCTTCTTTAAGTATGAAACATGGAAAACTCAGCGTACTTGGGAAGATGTAGGAAGCTCCAATTTGTATGTCATGGTACCAATATTTTGCAACACCTTGTAAGGGCCGTAGTACTTGGGTGATAATTTATCGTCCTTCTTAGCTTGTTTGAGAGACATTTTTTTATATGGTTGTAGCTATAAAAATACCTAGCCACCTAAATCAAAACTTCTTTCACTGCAATGTTGATCTGCCTGTTGTTTCATTCAATTTTGCGCTAGAGTGAGCTTATCCTTTAAGAGTTGGATAAATTGTTATTGAAGCTCGATGTGATCTTACACTACTTGAACCTTAGAATTTTCTCTTAAAGATGATGTGATGGATGGTCAATGATATCCATAAAGTGCCATAAATGGGGTCATTTTTTTTCGCAGCAAGGAAGAAATTTTTATACCACCACTCAACTAGAGATAACCACTTGACCCATTGATTTTGTTTATTAGATAAAAAACAACGAAGATATACTTCCAAATGTTTATTCACTATCTCATTTTTCCCATCAGATTGAGGATGATAAGATGAGTTATGAGCTAATTGAGTACCAACAAAAGAAAATAATTTTGTCCAAAAATTTCTAATGAAAAGGGATCTTTGTCACTTACTATAATATTTCGATTTCCATGAAGCATTGGAATTGTTTCGATAAATGCAATATCAACTATACTAGATTTAAAGGATGAGATAATGCAAAAAAGTGTACATACTTTATAATTCTATCAACAACCACCATAATGACACTCTTTCCTTTAGAATTGGGTAGCCCTGTGATAAAATCCATTGAGACCTCCTCCCAATGCTAGCTTGGAATGGATAAAGGTTGTAATAAACCCGGGGTCTTAATTATATCAACTTTATTTTGTTGGAAAACCAAACATTCTGCCACAAACTTCTGAATATAAAATTTAAGGCCATCCCACAAAAATTCCTTCTTGACCCTATGGTAAGTTTTTAAAAATCCGAGGTACCCTCCTAAGGGAGAGGTGTGAAATTCCAAAAGAATATTTTGTTTGAGTTTTGAATTCCTACAAAGATACAAGCGATATTTGTATGATAATGAATCATTTTTCTTGCTAAATGTCTCAAATTTACTAGGATCTTGTTGTAACTTTTGAATGAGTGACCACACCCCTAAAAAATGTTGTACAACAAACGTGTCAATTCTAAAAATAAGATACTCATCCACATCCCGGAGGCGAGTAGTGTCTTTCATCATTCTTCCATTCACCACTTGCTTTTGTTATCCACTCAAGTTGGATAATAGAAATGACACAAAACAATTCTTCCACATCCTCATCATTTCTTGAGAGTGCATCTGCAACAACATTTTTCTTCCCTTGTTGGTAGATGATTTCAAAGTCATAACCCAACATCTTTGTCACCCATTTTTGCTACCTTTTTGAAGATAATATTTGTTCCAAAAGGTATTTAAGACTATCATGATCTGTTTTTACCTTTAAGTGTCTTCCCATTAGGTAAGGTCACCATTGCTTTAGTGAATATAATATTACCAACATTTCCTTCTCATAAATACGTTTGTGTAAATTCTTTCCATTGATTAGAAGATTTTCAAAAGCAATGGGTCTTCCTTCTTGCATTAAAACCACACCAATTCCATTTCTTGAAGCATCAAATTCCACAATAAAAGTTTTTTTGAAGTTTGGCGTAGCTAACACTGGTTCTTGGCACATTGCCTCCTTAAGATATTCAAAGGCCTTCGTTGCTTCTAGTGTCCAATTAGAAAATGCATCTTTCTTCGATCATGATTTTAGAGTTGTCACTATTCTCCCATAATACTTAACAAGCTTGTGATAATACCCTGTCAATCCATGAGAGCCTCCAAGATTCTTTATCGTTGTGGAAATTTCCATTCCTTAATGGATTTAATTTTGTTAGCGTCTAACTTAACAACCTCATGAGATACAATATGACTAAAATATCCCACCTGCTGTAGTCCAAAGAAACATTTGGAGGTTTTTGCATACAATTGTTTCTCCCCCCAAAGTTTGAGCACCCTATCAACATGTTGAACATGATCCTTCCAAGACTTGTTCTAGATTAATATATCATTAAAAAATACTAACACAATTTTTCTAAGGGTTTGAAAATGGAATTCATCAAACCTTGAAATGCGGAAGGTGCATTAGTAAGCCCAAAATGCATGACCAAAAAATTCATAATGACCCTCATGAGTTCCTAATGTTGTTTTCAGAATGTCTTCAGTATTCATTCTAATTTGATGCTATCCTGAATGAAGATCCAACTTGGTGAAGTAAATTGCTCCATTTAATTCATCCAACAATTCATCAATGATAGGAATGGAAAATTTATCTTTAATAGTGAACTTGTTGAGCTCCCTATAATCTAGACACATATGAAATGATCCATCCTTCTTGTGCACCAATACTACTGGAGTAGAGAAATATCTTTGACTAGGTTGAATTATAACAACCTCTATCATCTATCCAACCATACTTTCAATTTCACTCTTTTGGGCATAAGTGTAGGTTTTAACCCCGTACAGAAATTACTTGCATATGAATTCTAAAACATAGAAAATAAACAATGCGAGAGAATAACACATATACACAAAGATTTTCCCCTAGATCCCAATACCAGGACTACCAGCTTGATTTTTCATTATGTTCCTTTCAATGTTACAATACATATTTATACATGCCGAAGCATCCAATACCACGGACGGAAAACCATCGCATCCAAAACCATGGACCAAAAATCATGCAAAAAACCATAGGTAGGTTTGCCCAACCTAATATGGGGTCCAAAAACAAAATTTTCCCGGGTGCTGCCCTGGACCCCATAGAGGGGGGTTACCTACACCCCTCAAACCCTCTATGACCCCCCTACCATGCAATCGATGCAACCACGGGGGGGCTTCGCCCCCTATCTAACCCCCCAATTAACTATGTGGGCTAGTCGTGGAAAGAATATAACACAACCCAACATTCTCCCACTTGTTGTTTTATTTCCACAGGGGGCCACAAGAAAGTGTAGTCATTTATCTAGCCCTACAATGCCCGTTGTTTCTCTACACCAAGGGAACTTCTCAGAGCTCAAAGATTTTTCAATGCATCTGCAGTATTCTTCAAAGTGTCCACCTTTACCAGCAACACCCTTTTGTCTTCTATCATATCCCTCACAAAGTGATACTGAACATCAATGTTCTTTGTCTTTGAATGATATGTAGGGTTCTTTGCTAAGAAAAAATTGCACTTTGGCTGTCACAGTCTATCCTTATAGCTCCCTGTACTAACCCCATACTTGAACACAATCTCTGGAACCAAACTACTTCCTTGGTTGCATGAGTGGCTACCATGTATTCTGCCTCTGTAGTTTATAGTGCCACTACAGATTTTTTCTTCATCATCCAACTAATTGCACCTCCAAATAGGTTAAACACATACCCACTTGTAGATCTTTTGTGATCCAGATCTCTAACCCAGTCTACATCAAAAAAGCCACAAATATCCAACACTCTGTCCAATCCTGGTCTTCCTTGGTAGCACAAACCAGAATCACTAGTGCCACGCAAATACCTGAAAACTTGCTTCACTATTTTCCAGTGCTCCTTCCCTTTTTTGACATAATCCTGCTCAATAATCCCACTGCATGTGAAATGTTTGGTCTAATACAGACCATTGCATACATCAGGCTACCGACTGCACTTGCATATGGAACACGTGACATGTCCTCTTCCTCTTCTTGTGTCTTGGGACATTGTTCAGTAGATAAGTTCACACTTATAGGAATAGAAACCTTCACCGGTTTACTATCATGCATATTAAACCTTTGCAATATTGTCTTGACATACTTCCTCTGGTTTAACCAGAGCTTCCTCTTTGCTTAATCTCTTTTTATTTCCATGCCCAAAATATAGTTTGCAGCACTAAGATCTTTCATGTCGAATTTGGAGGACAATTGGGCCTTCAAATCCTAGATAAGTTCTTTGTCATTTCTAATTAGCAACATATCATCCACATATAAGACCAAATAAATAACATGGTCACCAATTAAGTTAAAATACACATAGTGATCTGCTTTGCTTCTGGTGAAATGAAGTCCCCATATAAATGTATCAAATTTCTGATACAACATCCTTGGTGACAGTTGTAATCCATACAAAGACTTCTTTAACTTGCATACTAGTTCTTTCTTACCCTTCACCGCAAATCCTTCAGGTTGCTTCATGTAGATTTCCTCTTCCAGATCCCCGTGAATAAATTTTGTATTCACATCCATCTTTCTACCTCAAAATCAAAAGCAACAACAACAAATAAAATTAATCTAATAGAAGTTACCTTGGCAACAGGAGAAAAAATATCACCAAAATCAAGTCCCGACACTTGGGAATAACCTTTTTCTACCAACCAAGCTTTGTATTTCTCCACCTTTCCTTCTGCATTTGTCTTCTTCTTGAACAACCATTTGCTGCCAATGGGTTTCCTTCCACCCGGCAACTCCACAAAATTCCAAGATTCATTTTGGTGCAAAGATGCCATTTCATCAACCATGGCCTCTTTCCATAGTTTTCCATCCTCTGAATCTACTGCTTCCTTCACAGTTCTGGGATCATCTTCAGTAATAGATAAAGAAAATTTTAATAGAAAGTAGAAGGACCATACCTTTCTGGCTGCCTTCTTTCTCGAACTGATCTCCTCACACTCGGAGTTTGTGGCTCTTCTTCTTCTAATTCCTCCTCTGTTGTAGAGTCTGATTCTTCCTCCTTAAGCTCAAACTCTATCTTCTCAGGTTATTTTAGTTGGACTTCATGTTTCATAACATATTTTACCTCTTTGAACATCACATCTCGGCTGTACACAACCTTCCTTGTTACTAGGTTCCAAAGCTTATAACCCTTTAAACCATCCTTATACCCAATGAAGATGCACTTTTCAGATTTACTATCCAACTTGGTTCATTTCTCCTTTGGAACATGTACATATGCATCACATCCAAATACCTTCATATGTGAAAGAGAGGGTTTCTTAACTATCCATACCTCTTGTGGAGTCTTATCCTCCAACATTGATGAAGGTGATATGTTGACCAAGTAACATGTTGTCTCCGCCGCCTTTGCCCATAATCCCTATCCTAACCCTGCACCATTGAGCATGCTTCTTTCCCTTTCCATCAACGTCTTGTTCATTATTTTTACAACTCCATTTTGCTTAGGTATGTATGGAGTAGTCCTCTATCGTGCTATACCACACTTCTTACAGAATTCCTCAAATTCCTTATCACAAAACTCTCCACCGTTATCTGTCCTCAACACCTTTATCTTCTTCTCTGTCTGGTTTTCCACCAGAGCCTTAAATTATTTAAACCCGTCAAAGACTTCATATTTCTTCTTAAGGAAATATATCCATGTATTCCTTGAGAAGTCATCTATAAATGATACATAGTACATAGACTTACCGAGTGATGGAACCTTCACAGGTCCAAACACATCACTATGCACAAGTTCTAATATTTGTTTCGCCATCTCACCACCAGAGGGGAAAGTCACCCGATTCTACTTCCCATATACACAATTTTCGTAGAAATAAAAAACCAAAGAGCTATTACTCATACCTTCTACCATACCTTTACCTTGAAGTATTCCAAGGCCCTTCTCTCTAATATGTCCAAGCCTTTGATGCCACAACATGGTCTTCTCTCCAGAGACCACTAGATTTTCTGCTCCACTTTTAAGAACCACGGAGCTATTGCACCCATCAACAACAGTGCCACCTTACAACTTGTACAGAGATACAATCCGAACTCCCCACATCAATACCAGTGCTCCTTGAACCATATTGCAGGTATCCTTCTCAAACACTATTTTTACACCTGCATCATCCAGCTTGCTTACATAAATCAGATTTCTGGCCAATGCAGGAATATGCAGAACACCCGGAAGTGTTCTGACCCTTCCACCTTGCAACTTCAACTTTACTTTTCCGTGACCAACGATTCTAGCTTTCCTATCATCCCCTAAGAAGACATCACCACCATTGTATTTCTGGTACTCGCAGAACCACTCTTTATGGGGAGTGAAGTAAAAGGATGCACCTGAGTCAATCAACCATGCCTCATGATACACATGTATACTTGAAGAAGCCAAGTACACATCCCCACCTTCATCTAAGGTGGTTTTCATCTCTACAGAAGGAGCATCATCAGATCCATTTCCTTTATCAGGAGTTTTAGATTTACAGTCCCTTTTGTAGTGCCCTTTTGTTGGCTTGTTTGGGCTTGACCCAGGTTCAAAGGTGATCTATCCAAGCAAATCCCGATACTACTAGCCCTTTTGGCAATAGTCCGCGGAGCATGGACTGAGGTCTCACTCGAAGTAGTATGGGAGGGTGTTAGAACTAGGTTTCCGCACCTTGGGGATGTCTAATGAGCTTCTGGAGGTCCACAGTTTGACCCTGCGTGCATGTTGCTATGTGCGCCTATTAATCCCTTGCAACCTGTAATGTTACATCCACATAGCCCTACTCGGGGCGCGACTCGTATTATACCCAAGTTCCATGCTATTTAATATGTTATTACTTGATTACTCAACTTATTTGTGTAAGACTAGTGATAGTTAATAGCATATCTAGCAATCATATCAGTGCGCAGGATAAACAAAACAGTATAAATGTAAAGAAGGCAATACAAAAGCAAAACACAAAAATTGGAATCAACTTCTCTTTATTATTCTTTAAACAATATTATAGACTAGACACCACCCTGCGCACTCAACTGCAGGGGTCCATGCACTCAGATGTGGACTCTACTAGGCCTTTGCGCACTCAGATGTAGAGCCTCTTCCTACTACTATGACCCAATACACAGACTCTTACTCTATGCTTGAACCATGCGTATTCATCTCTCTCTCCGATATGCTCCCTTTGCAACTTAGAGCCTCGCTCTATTTATAAAATCGCATGGTCCTCGAACCATGGGTAGGCTGACATGACATTACATTACTTTACAATACTTAGGGTGGACAATCCTATGACTCATCCTATACTTCACGCTCTGCACTCATAATTTGGGGAGTCTTACAATACATTTGACCAAAACTTGGGCTTTGAGCACCAAAAAATGCTCTGGGGGATACCATGCCCAGCAGGCCCCCAACACAATCATCATGACTCGTCCTGAGTCACTCTGTTGGTGTGGTGATCTTGGTGCGGAGCCCCTCCAACTGGTCCCGTACTACTCGGAGGTCCGCATCACACTGTTATGCAATTTGATGGACTTGCTGCATGCGCTCTTTCGATGCTTCTTTGTGAGGATCAACTACCTACCTTAGCGCATACAGTCCTTGCATCTATGTGAGCTTTCCCTTGATATCTGCCGTAATGGTGAAGGCCTCATCAATCCATGGCTGGACGCGTGCTTTGAGAAGTGCCTCTTTCTATCTTGCAACATCCACCTGTTCTTTCAATGCCATTGCTTGCTACATCTTTTCTAGCTGTTAAGTGAGGATGACTGTCTACGCAATTCCCCTTACATTATCGTACTACTCCTGAAGCTTGCATGCCTCTGTTTCCAAGCGTTGTATGTCGGGGTCCTCCTACAAGGATGTGAGGATGCCAAAGGCTTGGTCCAACATATTGGTACAGTTCTGCACTGCCTATCCAATTTCTTCCAATCCTTTTTGAATAGCACTAACACATTGCTCTCTAACTTCCAGAGGAGTGGAAGGTTGCACCTTCAGCCGCAGCTTGGTAATCTAGAGATTCAGCTCCAACTACACATGCATTGTTTCCTCGCATGCGTTTCAGACTCCACTTACCAGACAGTGGATCCGCATCTCTATTGGTAGGTCTACAGTGATGGACAACTCTCAGACTCACTGACATGCTTCATTAATTGTCTGCACAATCTGTTGGTTCTATGACACCAGTTCATCACGTTGTAGGCTGAGTTGTTTGATGTTGATCTATTTCTCACTCATCACCTAAATCGCATGGTCCTCTCCGGTGTGGAGCTCTGCTATTATGCCATCCTACAGTTGGTACAATGTTTCTCATGGAAGGACAACCAATTAAGGCCAGGTCCCTTGATCCTACCCACTGCATCTCTATCATCCTCATTCTTTGGTGTTAGTGGTCAGTTCCAGTATTGCAACAATAATACTACAACTCCTGGGGCTTCCTTCTTTACTTTTATCAACCTAGTAGTTTGTAACAAACTTGGAAGCGACAAGTAGTAGCTCTTACTACAGACTGTCACTTGATCAGCTGGCGCAAGTTCGCTAGGAGCTTAAGCCAACTTCTATGAGTTGTCAGAAGAAGATTTTACTATGATGGAAGAAAGCTAACTCTATAGAGGCTATTCTACTTGCAGAAAGAGAAGGAAAACTGAAATGAAATGCAAACCCTAGCAAACCCTAGTTGTGCAAGAAAAGAGATGGAAACTACTGAAATGGGTGCCATTAACTTTTGAAAAGGTAAATTACATTTATTCAAGCTACTTCTAAAGAGAGATGGGAAGAGATCATCTTTTTGTATTTTTGAGAATTGTTATGTGGAATTATTATGCTTATGGTTTGACTGATTGTGACTGTGCAGAAGTTTGGTGGCAAAGGAGGATGGAGTTGGCTTTTGCTGAAGATGAGGAAGGTGTGGAGAGGTCCTAAGAAGTCCCTCATGACATTCTGGAGACTTCCATTACGATCAAACTTTGAAAAATCACTCGCATGATTCTACAGGGGATCTATAGGAAGTTCTACAAGAGGATCTACAGGAGGAGGCCAAAAGCGGTTTTTGGAGTTTTGAAGGTGGAAAATTGGTGGGAAAAGGGAAAGGAAGGCTGGATGAAGGTGTTGGATGGTCTAGGACTCTGTCAATGAAGATCAAGAATGAAAGAGAGGGTTGGATTTGCTCAAAGGGGAAGAAAGCAACTTTGTACAAAAATGCAGAAATTAGGGAAGACTGGCGAAATGAGGCGAATGAGTGGGGAAATCTTGAGAGATAAACTAGTAAAACTTATGCAATGGAGGAATGATAAGCTAGAGTGTTCTGCAAGTGAGTTGCACACTTATTTCTGAAAACTAACCTAAGCAAGAACCAAAAAAAATAGAGATTGTCTATTTTGACCTAAAATCTGACCTAAAAACAAAGACCTACTGAATAGAACTTCATGAACATAAAATTATGTAATAAAGCCATGGTAAATGAACAAGAAAGGATCTACGCATGTGAATCCAAGCTAATATCTACTTTTTCAACTCGTAACATCAAACTAGCAATTGCATAAAGGGAAAAACTCTGTTTTTGGTGGCAGCAGTAGTGCCTTGACCTCAAATCATGGTCCCAAGGAGGGAGAAAGGAGGTCAAGAGCTGCTGGTAGCCTTTTTGGATCTTTCTCTATTACTGCAGCAAACTACTTAAGCAACTTGAAGGAAGAACAACTATTTTAACCATCAAAAGCATCCTATTTTACCAAAGAAAGATTTAACCTAAACAACAGAAATTATCCTATGAATGCAAGCAAAAACATATAAATACACAAAGGAGGTGCTGAGAAGCTTGGGTTGGGCCCTAACACAAGAGATTTATCCCTATAGAAAAGATCAGTTCTGGTTCAAAACTAGATTCATCTTCATTGATCAAAAAATAGTTGTTACAACACAAAACGGTCTTCAAAAAGAGCTCGAAAATGAGCTAAGTACAAGGTTGCACAAAAGTGCAAAAATAGACTATCAAATGGCTAATATACTAAGGCTTGAAGCCTTCTTATTTATAGAAGTGAGGACTCCCAATAGTCCTCCTAAACTTAAGGAAATCAAATGCCTAAAACTAGAGATAATAGCAGCCCTACTTGACTTGCTCAACTGCCCCTTGGAATCATCGATGTGGTGACTGCCCCTTGGAATCATCCATGTGGTGGCCTTTGTACTCCGAGCTGCTGACGGAGAACTTGAGGAGGGGTCATTAATGAAGGAGACACCCATTCTATAAGTCCTTAGCCTTGTTTCCTCAAATTTGGCTACCATTCTGCTCATAAATTCCTTGTCCTTGTCCAAAAATTGTCCAAAAATCTGCAATAAACACTCATTAGACTATGTGGAAAAGTTACTATCCCCATTCACTCAATTGACATAAATAGACTCAAAAACATGCATAAAACTATTGAGAATGGTGGATTAAATGAAAATAATAGGCAAAATGAGCCCATATAGTTACCCATTTCTGGGGCTCCTCATCACCTCCCTGCTGAATGGGCTTCTCATCCTCTGAGAAACTAATCTAATTATTCATCTTTAATAGCTTTAACATCTTCCCTGATGTCCCAAGCCTCTGATGTTATATCCTGTTCTCTATCATGGAAACCTTCTTTTCTATCCACTTCCTCCCAATTTTTCTGTTCTTCCTCCTCTTTAACCCCTTCCAACAGTCCTAGTAGTAGTGGTGGACTGAACTTAAGGCCAATCTAATTGGCTTTAAAGTTTTGCATTGATTGTTTATATAGGGACACTCTCATCATATCCTCCCTCATTCTGGTTCGGGAGTGATACTCCCTGATCTTTAGGCTATGTGACAAGGTATCCCACCTTCTCATGCATTCATGAAGGCAGTTATCACCAAATAATCTCTGCATATCTTCAAAATGAGCGATAGCTTGTGCTTGTTTGTCAACAAAATCAGGGAGAACTTGAGGATTGTCTGCAAGGTGTTGATGGGCATAAATTAGAGCTAAGGGGTTTTCTGGTTCCGCCCTTATCATGAGGGGTTCACTTAGCTGCTTTATCATGATCTTCTAAATTTCCATTGCCCTCTGTTCTTCATGGCTCAACCAAGAATCCATAGCCATGAGCTGTAGGGCTCCCAGTTCAGCATTTGGATCCCATAAGTTCATGTCTGGTAGTGCCATATTATGGAGGTAAAATTCTGCTAATTTGGCTTTATCCTCGACTGAACTATTATCACATAAATGCAAAAACTAATCTTAATTTTGGAATGAGATTGTGCCCCTCTGGGCCAATGTTTTAATCTGGAATTGGAACCATTGGTCTTTGAGATATATTTCATAGGATCTAGCTAGTTGTCTACATTGCAAGGCCTCCATTTCCTAGCTGGCCATGTAGGCCATCTGGGCTTCCTTTTCCTACAACTGCTGTTTCAAAATCAGCACTTTAGTTGCTCCCTGAGATTTTTTTTCCTGCTACTGTTTCATTAGCATTTCAACATCGGTCCATGGCTCTTCCTCTTGTTTTTGTTTCTCTGCTACTTCATCGTCTACTAGGGGACCTTCTTCTTGTTGTTGTCCTTAAAAAATTGGCAACTTGTCTCCCCCTTGAGTTTTCTGTTCTTGTAATTGCTTTTTTAGCAGTTCATTTTCTTTGTGTAGTTGGGCTCTTCTAATGCTCTCTATGTGCCTTACCATGCCCAACTCCCTTCTCAACTCTCTCAACTTGTATTTTAGGTGCCTTATATCTTCCACTCCTTTAGATTTAGCAATCTGCATCCAGGTGTGGGTTCTGACACTTTCTTTTTCTAATTCAAAGAAAAGAGGCACAACAAATTTTTGTGGGATGATCTTCCCACCTTCTAAAAGATTATAATATGAGCCTAAATTAGGCTGAGGGCTTGGCTCAGGTGTTTCTTTTGCCTTACCTTCCTCTTGTGACTATTTTGCTGCCTTCTTTTCCAATTGTTTAGTTTCTTTCAGCTTGGCTAGTGTCTTCTGTAGAGAAGTTTGGGCTTCCTATAGGACTACCTTGGAGTCCATCAATTCTATTCTTTCCTTCTAAGTGGAGGTTTTGGGACACCCTCTCTCATACGTGATATAGATTTTGGAGGGAGATTCCTCCTTTTTTCTTCGCAGGTGCATCCTCAATGATTATGGGTTCTTTTGATGGTGGTTGGGGCTTGCCTACTTTAATCATGGTGCTCCTCTGAACTTTGCAATACATAGATGTCTTTCTTTTTCTCTTGCCCTTTTGCAAAGTTGGAGTGCTCAATGTAGCAAGCATAGCTGCTGCTTCCCTTGCCAGTGTTTCGGGGGATGTTTCATCCTGTTGTTCTTCTCCTTCATCTTCTGCAGGTTTTCCTTTGTTTGTTGTTTTTACTCTTGTCTCTGTTGCCTCTGGTGGTGTTTTCTCCTTATCTCGCTGAGTCCCTGCCTTTCCTGTGGCAATATTTTTTTGATCTTTCTTGGGCTTTTTATTCTTAACCTCTGTCCTCTTCCTCTTCTCTGTTTTTGAGGCTGTTTTCTTTTCTGCCTTAGGCTCAACAGGGGTTTTGTCAAGTTTCTCCTCTTCTTTCTTCTTCTCCTATGTTTCTTCTTCTGTTTGAATATTTTGTGCCTCCTCATGAATTTTTGTCTCAGTTGTCTCTTTTTTCTCCTCCTCATCACTGCCAGATGGGCTAATGTACTTAGTCAAAGTTTTGATGTCATATCCTCTAGACATATTCCTGAAAATTTCCCAAGCTATGGGGATGGTGTATGTGTGTAGGGTATCTTCCACCAATAATTTAATGAGGCCATGGTGGGCCAGTTGGTCTGGAACCCCTACATTCAACTTGGTGCCACATTCTATCAAAGACTGGAGG
The DNA here is from genome assembly GCA_000404065.3 of Pinus taeda. Lineage (NCBI taxonomy): Eukaryota > Viridiplantae > Streptophyta > Pinopsida > Pinales > Pinaceae > Pinus > Pinus taeda. The sequence continues at coordinate 15,690 of APFE030323065.1, forward strand.
AGGAAATATGGGAGACTGAGTTTCCTAGCTGCAGGTAGGTCCATCCCGTATCTCAATTCATGCAAAAACCTGAAGTGATATCCATAAACTATACTGAATCTTCCTTCACAAGTGATGTACTTCATGATCTGGTAGCTAACTTCACTCCATGGAGGAGGTAAGATTGTCCTTCTAATCCCATTATTATCCTCTACAGGATGTTCATCACGCTGAAAGAATGTCTTTTTAGCAACTTGTCCCAACAGTTTTTCCTCTTTTCTACAAGGGAGCCCAAGTGAAAGACCTATGATGTTTCTGATAAAATCTGGTGTAAGCTCTAGGGTCAGACCCCTGAAACTAACTGTAGCATGTGTTTTCGAGTGGGGTTTTAAGGACATAAAAATTCTTCATTCACCTTCTCATCATGTCCATGAATTCTCTCAAAGAAAGACATCCAGTTTTCCCTGGTGAAGAGGACCACCACCTCAGGGTGCTCATGCAATTTGTTGGAGTTCAAAGGCTCCTTTCTCATAAAACCTCCTAGCATGGTGTTCAGTGGTTTCTGAAAGTGCTTAGGTGAGAAAAAAAACAATTTCCAAAACCAGAAATAGAGGGACAACTGAGCTTTGTTTTTTTCTGAAACTGTAGGAGGAATTTCCTATGTGCTTCTTCTTTACAACATCAATTTGTAATTCTGCCCTCTTCAAACTATTCTTAACCTGAATTTGCTTCTCAGTTTTTGAAAAAATAATCAAGACTTTGATAGAACAAAGAATGTATAACGCAAATTTTTTTCTTTAGAGAGTAGACTGACTTACAAATTCGTTTTTTCACAAGCTTGGTTTCTATAGTTGCATCTCTTTTTTAGAAGAATGTGAGAAAGAAAAAAGACAGATTTCGAATGCAGAAAAGGAAACAGAGAGACTATGTAGAACTCAGAAAAATACAGGTATACTTTTAAGCTTCACTTTCCTTTCTTTTTTCAACCCAACACTGTATTTTTAATCCACCCCTTATATAAATATATCATATGCAGAGTAGTTTCCAGAGCCTGCCTCTTTTCAAGCTCGAATTTGCCAAAAATTCTGACTTTTTCTGCTACAAAGTTGCTCTCTGGCGTTCTTGTAGAAATCCTCCTGTAGATAATGTTCCTCCTCCTCTAGAATGCAGTAGTGCTCCTGTAGAGCCTGATAGGTGGGAGGGTTTTAAAAAATTGGCAGAAAACAACTGGTTCATTGTCCTGAAGGTGGTGGGTGAGTACTACAGTCGAGAACTTCGTGAATGAGAATGAAACAAAGGGTGGTGGAGGCTTTTCAAGTTGACGGGCCACATGTGTTGACTACGTATCTGATCTGTGGTTTGCATTAGATGAGGCTCATTTGAACTCCATGAGGGTGTGTGAATTCCATTTAATCATGAACATTCCCATAGTTCATGTAGTTTGTAAATAATATTCATGTAATCGAGGAATAGGTTTAGCCACTTCCCTGCTAGTCGTTGCTATGTTCTGCATGCTTCAGACCTTGGAACTTTATTTCCTCCTTGTTGTTACTGCTGCTGCTCTGCATTCTCAGCCTTTGGCTTATGCTGGTGATTTCTCAATAAAGCTCTACTCCTTGCATGCTCCATACATCCCACTGCACTGACCTTTTCTCTGGAGTTTGTTTTGAAAAAGGATTAGCTACTACAGGAATCCTGTAGGATTTCTTGTAGCTGCTTCTCCTTCTGAAATTCAGGTTGATGCTTGAGTAGGGCTAAAAAGACTGCTAAAGAAGGTCTTGAATGAAAAGAAATAGCAGCTGGAAGGTATCAGGTAGGAATAAGCAAGCAATGTTGCTACTTTATTTGTCAACATTTTTTGTATTTACAGAATGAAAGAAACATAATTTTTGTATTTGCCTGTGCAGGGAAAGAAAAATGAGTGGAAATGTGGGTGTGTAGGGATGGAATGGAGAGTTAGGTGGATGGATGGTGGCAAGGAGGTTTACAGGCCTTCTAGATAAATTTCTAGCCCTTGGGTTCTTCTCTAAACTTGATTTTGGCCTCTCTGTGATTTCTACAGGAGCCTCCTGTATAATACACAGAGTTTCCTATAGGATGCAAAATTTTCAGTACAAATGAGATCAAGGCTTGGGAAAGGAATACAACGATGGAGGGATGGACTATGAAGGGTGTATGCAGCCAGGTCATGTCTTTTCCTCTTGTGTGACCCTCCTGCAACCTGCAATTTATTCAAAAGAAGTTAGGTTTTATTTGTTTTTTTCTCTCTTTTCCTTTTTTTCCTTTTTTTCCTTTTTCTCTTTTTTTAAGACAACTGGGGTGCCTCTAGGAGGTTTTCACCCCTCACTTCCTACCCTGGGCACCTCCAAGAGGTTTTCACCCAGGGATCTTTTATTCCTTTTCCTTTTTTTCTCTATTTTTTTTTCTATTTTTTCCTTTTCTTTCTCTATTTTTTTTTTCTATTTGTTGTTTGCTCAGGCTATGGGTGGAGTGGAGATAGGGACTTGCTCCACTACCACCACTATTTTTCCTAGACTCTCACTGAACACTTGCTTGGAAAGGGGCTTCCTGTAGATCTTCAATCTATGCCCATTGATGAGCATGGGGATGGCTTCTTCATTTATGGTCCAGATAAGGAGTGAACCATTGTCATTGCATTTTTCTACTGTATATGGTCCTAGCCATCTAGTTCTCAATTTTCCCTTGAAATCTTTGTATCTTGAATCATACAGCAGTGCCCAATCTCCTTGCTGGAATTGTTTTTATTTGAGGTGTCTGTCATGCCATATTTTTCTCTAAAGTTTGACTACCTCTGAGTGGAGAAGGGCCTGCACTCTTTGTTCATCCAATCCATTTAGTTGAAGCAATCTTTCCTTTTGTGCATGACGGAGATCTAGGTTCAGCTGAGCTACCATCCTTAATGTGTTATATTCAATTTCTATTGACAGCAGAGCCTTCTTCCCATAGACCAGCTCATAGGGTGTAAACCTTGTGGTGGTTTCCCAGGTGGTATTATTGGCCCAAGTGGCCTCAACCAATCAATCTGCCCAATCCTTTCTACTACTGCTCACTACCTTAGTCAAAATCCCTTTCAAAGCTCTGTTAGTGACTTCAACCTGCCCATTTTCTTGTGGATGATAGGTTGCGGAAGTTTCGTGCTTAATCTTGTGGTGTGTGAGCAGGTCTTCAACCAAATTAGAGGTGAACTGACTCCCTTTATCAGTGAATAACTCCCTTGGATATCCAAACTTGTAGAAGATATTTTCCCTAAAAAACGTAGCTACTTTTTCTTATGTTGCTGCCTTGATCGCCTTTGTTTCTGCCCATTTTGTCAGGTAATAAATACACACAATGATGTAAGATTTATGTTTTGAAGGAGGGTTGATAGGACACACAAAGTCCATGCCCCACTTCTCAAATGGCTCAAAAGTAATTTGGGGTTGTAGTGGCATCTCATCCCTTAGAGTAGGTTTTCCCATCCTTTGACATCGGTCACATTGGCTGATATATCTCCTGACATCTTGATGAAGAGTGGGCCAATAGTAACCTGCTTGCAGAATTTTGAAGGCAGTCCTCTTTGATGCAAAGTGGCCCCCACAGGGCCCATCATGACAAGTTAAGAGGATGTCAAAAGCTTCCTCCTCCCTGACACATCACCTCCAAATCTGATCTCGGACAAGTTTAAAAATATTTCCCCCAATCCAAGTGAATGGGGCACTTTTCCTCACAATATTACTCTTCTCTTTTGAGGATAGGTGTGGTGGAAACTGCAATGAAACTAAATAATTTGCTATATCAGCAGACCATGGAGAGAGTACTAAAATAGAAAATAGGTTTTCATCTGGGATTTGATCATCCACCATTCCTTCTTCACTTGTAGGTTGATCTATTCTAGATAGAAAATCAGCAACAACATTTTCCTTACCTGGCTTATCAACAATTGTCAAATGAAATTGCTGCAATAAAAGTAACCATCTAATGTTACAAGCATTTACATCTGGTTTATTCATCAAATACCTAATTGTATCATGATTAGTGTGTACGAATGTTTGATAGTTGGTGATGTAGTGTCTGAACTTGTTTAGGGAATGGACTACAACTAGGAGCTCCTTCTCGGTCACAGTGTAGTTTAATTCTGCCGTGGACAGGTTTTTACTGACAAATTATATGGCGTAAGGTAGCTTCTCTTCAACTTTCCCTAAGGCTGCTCCTATCGCTTTGTTCGAGGCATCTGTGTAAATGTGAAAAGGTAAGGCCCAGTTTCGACCTCTCAAGATTGGGGCAGTTACCAGCTTACCTTTCAAGGCATCTAGAGCCTCTTGATAGTTGTCAGTCCATATAAACTCAACATCTTTTCCCAAAAGACCAAACAATCGAGAGGCTAGCTTACTAAAATCCTTAATGAATCTTCTCTAATACACTGTTAAGCCTAGAAAACTCCAAACATATCTTACCTTTTGAGGAGGTGGGACCCTTTGGATGATAGTAATCTTGTTGGGATCCACCTGTAATCCTTGCTGAGAAATTGTATGACCTAGCACAGTCCCTTTAGTCATCAAGAATTTTCATTTTTCAGGACTGAGGGATAGGTTCATTTCAATACACTTGGCTAAAACCCCCGGGTTAGTCAAATCTTACTGGAAGTTAGAACCATAAGGGGTAAAGTCATCCATATAGATTTCCACTGAATCATGAACCAATTCAACAAATATGTTTAGTACTACTCTCTGGAAAGTGGCGGGAGCATTGCACAACCCAAAAGGAAAGACTCGGTAGGCAAAGGTACCCCATGGACAAGTGAAAGTGGTCTTATCTTGGTCTTCCAAGCTGATTTGGATCTGGTTGTACATGCTAAACCCATCTAGGAAGGAGAAGAACTTCTTCCCTACCAGGCCATCTAACACTTGATCTATGAAAGGTAAAGGGGAATGGTCCTTCTTGGTGGCCTTGTTTAGTTCCCTATAATCTACACAGATTCTCCACTTCCCATTTTTCTTTGGCACTAGCACCAAAGGAGAAACCCATTCATTGTCAGAGATGGGGTAGATGAATCCTGCATCCAGCAATTTTTGTAGTTCTTATTTGACAATGTCCTTGAGGGTTGGATTCATCCTCCTTTGGGGCTGCCTAACTAGTTTATAATATTCTTTAATATGAATGTGATGAATACAGACTGAAGGGTGGACTCCCTTCATCTCCTTATAGCTCCAAGCAAAAGCATCAAAGTGATTGTTCAACAAGCTACACAGTTCTTTCTCCTAAGAGGTGGATAGGGATGAGTTGATCTTAAGGGTTTCTTCTAGGCCAAATTCCACAATCTTAAATTTGAGGGAGGTCATATTAGCCACACAGAGATCAACTAAAGGATTGGCTTGGGTTTCTTCCACCAGCTCTTCTAAGGGCAACACAGTGGGTTTGGTGACAAAGAAGGACAAAGTTGGCTTTTGTTGAAGATGAGGAAGGTGTGGAGAGGTCCTAAGAAGTCCCTTGTACCCTTCTAGAGACTTCCATTGTGATCAAACTTTGAAAAATCACTCGCATGAACTTCTACAGGAGGTTATAGGGGATCTACAGGAGGTTCTACAGGAGGATCTATAGGACGAGGCTGAAAGTGGTTTTTGGAGGTTTGAAGGTGGGAAAATTGTGGGAAAAGGGAAAGGAAGGTTGGATGAAGGTTTTGGAGGGTCTAGGACTCTATCAATGAAGATTAGGAATGAAAGAGAGCGTTGGATTTGTTCAAAGGGGAAGAAAGCAACTTTGTACAAAAAGTAGAAATTAGGGCAGATTGACGAAATGAGGTGAATGAGTGGGGAAATCTTGAGAGATGAATTGGTACAGATTGTGCCATGGAGGAATGATAAGCTAGAGTGTTCTACAAGTGAGTTGCACACTTACTTCCCAAAACTGACCTAAGCAAGAACCAAGAAAAATAGAGTTTGTCTATTTTGACCTAAAATCTGACCTAAAAACATAGACCTGTTGAACAGAACTTCATGAACATAAAATTATGTGAGAAATCCATGGTAAATGAACAAGAAAGGATCTAAGCATGTGAATCCAAACTAATATCTACTTTTTCAACTCAAAACATCACACTCGAAATTGCATAAATGGCAAAAACTATGTTTTTGGTGGCAACAATAGTGCCTTGACCTCAAATCATGGTCCCACGGAGGGAGAAAGGCGGTCAAGACCTGCTAGTAGTCTTTTGTATCTTTCTCTGTTACTATAGAAAACTACTTAAGCAACTTTAAGTAAGAACAACTATTTTAACTATCAAAAGCAACCTATTTTACCAAACCAATATTTAACCTAAACAACAGAAATTATCCTATTAATGCAAGAAAAAACATATAAATACACAAAGGAGGTGCTGGGAAGCTTGGGTTAAGCCCTAACCGAAGAGATTCAACCCTCTAGGAAAGATCAATGCTGGTTCAAAACTGGATTCATCTTTATTGATCAAAAAATAGATGTTACATCACAAAGTTGTCTTCAAAAAGAGATCGAAAATGAGCTAAGTACAAGGCTACACAAAAGTGCGAAAAATAGACTATCAAATGGCTAACCTAATGAGGCTTGAAGCCTTCTTATTTATACAAGTGAGGACTCCCAACAGTCCTCCTAAACTAAAGGAACTTGGTTGCCTAAAACTGGAGATAATAACACCCTACTTGACTTGCTCGGTTGCCCCTTGGAATCATCGATGTGGTGGCCTTTGTTCTTTGAGCTACTGATGGGGAACTTGAGGAAGGGGTAATTAATGAAGGAGACACCCCTCTTGTAAGTCCTCAACCCTGTTTCCTCGAATTTGGCTGCCATTCTACTCATAAATGGCTAGTCCTTGCCCAAAAACTATCCAAAAATCTGCAATAAACACTCATTAGACTATGTGGCAAAGTGACTATCCTCATTCACTCAATTGACATAAATATATTCAAAAAAATGCACAAAAATATTGAGAATGGTGGATTAAATGAAAATAATAGGAAGAATGAGCCCATATAGTTAGACATTTATGGGGCTCATCAGTTAGCACTCCTTTCGGCAACACTATGGTGTTGGCCATCTTTGCGTGTAGCAGCTACTCCATTGTTGATGTTCCTATTTTACCGTAGGTGGCTACAGTTCCTTCCTGTGATGGCCACACTTGTAGTTCCTATAGCTCTACCTTTAGGGCCCCCAAAATAATCTGCTGCTCCGGCATGGCTTCCTGGAGCGCTTCCTTGGTAACCTCCTGAACCGTGTCGCCAGTGTTGTAGAGGTCACCTTCTCTTAACTTGATCGGGTCAATGGCCAATTTGGATGCCTTGACCTTTTTTTATGGACCTGATCTCTCTGTGACACACAAAATTTTCAGTTGGGTGGAAGTTATGCCTGGGTTTGTGCCTTCTTTTGAGCGGTCTGTGTCCTCTACTTCCTGTCCTATAGACAAGTCATGGCCCTCCTCATCGTGCATTGTGGTGGCCCCTATTTTCTATGCTACTGCTTCTACTTCGTCAGCCTTTTCCTACTCTGTGACTCCCTTTGCTGCCTCACAGACATCCCTTACCTCTGCAGCTACTGTTTCATTGCGCCTCTTCTCAGCCAACTTTGTGATGTGCAACTTGGCCTCATTCTTTCATTTCTGTGCTGTTGTCCTATCCATCTCTGTGAGGAATGGAACGCGTCACTCGGGAGGCCATGATTCTAACATTGAAAATATTGCATCATCAATGGTGATGAAGGGGAGTGTGGTCCATTGCTACGCTAGATCCTTACGCACCTTGATGTAAATATTATGCATGTCTGCCTTGAAGTCTACAAAGCTCTGCAGACTGTTGTGCACTATGGGGGTCAGGCATGGTCATCTATTGATCCACATATGGATGCTCACCTCCATGATCGCCTAGAAGATCTTTGTCTCACGAATCTTCTTCATATCCTTGATAGCCTAGAGCGACGCATACTTTGTGGCCTCTGGTAAGTCCTGTTCAATTCTAGGGAACTGACTGTCCTCTGGCAGTTCCCTATTACCAACAAAATGGACAAGAGAAACCACGTGTAGTGGAAGGTCTTGCCCTACTCATGGGCTTCCTTGTAGTTGGTCAAGAATTCCTCGTAGAGGAACTCGACCTAGTTGAATTGGACCCCCTCTGTGCATTGTTTGGCCTACACAACTACCAGTGTTGGTACCTCATCACTGCAACATTTTCTCATTACCTTCCTGACCAAGAGTTGGTGGCTACACGTACCTCTTTATCTTTGATGTTCCTGATTGCATAACCCCTCTTTTTCTTCTCAAGCTTGTATTTTTTCTTAATGGCCTTCGTGAGCACCAAATCTCTGCTTTTTCCTATTATCACCGTAGGGTCCTTTCCCTTACGGGGGAGCTGGGAAATTCTATGCATGAGATCTGCTGTGATAGGAATAGGCTCCTCTAGCCATAAGTGCCCATCGTGCACTAGGAAAAGTAGCTGCCTGATGACGATAATAGTGATGGGTGCACGGTGAAAGTGTGGAATCCATAGCAGATGAAGCAATTCGGACTTCTCCACATGGTACAACCATTTTGCGGCTCCAATGTTGTGACTAGCCCCTCCATGCTCTACTTCATGAGGCTCTCCATCTCTAAGTGTGGGAACTTCTCGCTGTCCATGAGGTCCTAATATTCAAACTTCATTGTGGACATGTGGCCTAGGTGCGAGCCCTCAAACACAATTCCATCGGGGAGGAGTAGGGTTTGGAGTGTGCTCTTAGTGGCATCTAGATCCTTTGGTATTTTAGTTTTCCCTTTCCACGGAGGGATGTACTCGGGCAATTTTGTTGCAGAGCGCACTAGTTGGATGTCCCCTTCCTTGTATTTTTCTTCCTCTATCTCATTGAGAAGAGCCTGTAGGTCCTCCTCCTCGTCATCTGTCTCAATGGTGAAAACCTTTCCCTTTTCTTCCATTGAGAGTTTAGCAAACCACAGATTCCTCAGGGACATGCGAACTGGTCTTGCTGCTTGCTTATCTTTCTTGGGCCTCGACATCTGAGGCGATTTTGGTATTTCTGGTACAACCCTAGTATCTCCAAGAACATCATGTACCATGGGGTTATGCGCAGCCTCATTGGTAGTTTCTTCTATAGAGCCCAAACTTCTCCTGGTGGTTGTCATCCTGTTTGAATTGTCTGTGGTCATTCACGAACTTCAGCACTCAAATTTCATGCGATGCTCAACACTTTGTGCTCTAATCAATTGCTCGAATCTAAAATGAACAAGTGTTGTCTCGTGGCTAGCCCCTAGAGTTTTATAGCTCCTTTTGAATTCAAATTCGACTGTTCCCCCCAATTTTGGGCCATCAATGCTTTCTTGGCAGCAGATTGCCCCAAATCTTACCTTTAATTCATGTCTTAAATGCCTACTGCTCACTCCCTTTTACCTTAAATCGGATATCCCATCATGAATAATGATACCAACAGTTACTTCCCAGCCTACCCCTGTGACAGTGCAACCCCCCGTGCGCAGTCATGACCCTTGTGACATGATGATTCTACGTGCACCTCCCTCATTGCACAGCTCCCAAACATACTTTTTTATAGTTCCACACTCTCTTTCAACTGCCTAGAGTGCTGAGACTGTGCTTCCTAAGGCTAGTCAGGTTGTCACACCACCTGTGCGAGACTTCAACTCGCCTTCCAATATAGTCCATGGAAACTCCTCAATTTCCTTCACGATAGCTGATGCTGCACATTCTACTGTATGTAGTGCAATCCCCTAGTTACTACATTTGGTTAGGTGTGGTCGTAGCCATGGAAGCATAGTCATAAATTCTTGGCAACAATCTTCTAATCCAATGGCATGATCATTTGCACCTTGTCTTCCTATTCTTGGTTGATCAACGAGACATGCTTGCTTGATCTCGGTTTCCAGCCTTTTGATCTTGGTGTCCATCAAAATGATTTTCTTCCTCAATCGTACCTAGTCTTTTTCAAGTTCGTGAAGTCTGAGGTTCCATCACTGAATGGACTCTTGAATCTTTATATGTTTGACCTCACATCAGTGTGTGATTTCTTCATCCTAGTCTTTGTATACTATCACAACGTTCAGATTCCTCTTTGCATTCTCTTCAGAAATTATGGTCTCTACTTTGTTTCGAACCTTTCGAATCGTTTCTACGATTATGGTTTTTCACATAGTCCTATAGGCCCTTCGAACCATTGGTACGCGTAGGTCCCAATTAGTGCATCTTGCCCGGTGAACCTTGTTCAGTACTTTGCACACCCTATCGAATGCTTTGTCATGGATAATTGGTAGCGTGCGTTGCCTTTCCTACTGCTGCATTTTTTTCTGATTCTTTGTACTAGGGGTTGTGTGCACTAGTGTGGGCTATATAGCATATGTCCATATCCATCAGGAAAGGTGGGCGCGCAAGTTATTCTGCCCCTATTGACTGGCTCTTGTTCAGAGATGGGATTTTCCAAAATGTAGGCACATCATCCTTTTGCATCTACACCAATCCTCAAAAATTCCTTGATGCATGACCCACCATTGTGTGGGCATTGCACGCAATGCCCACTTCAGCACATCGAACCACTGCTGTTATGGTACTATGCTTTCAAATTTGTTTAGGAATTCGTCCACTGTTGTCAATCCATCATATGTCGGTAGATCCCTTCCTTCTTTTGTCACAGAACACATTGATCTAACCATCATGTTTCAATTAAGCATTGTTACTTCGTGCAGTCGATTTTGCCATCACTCTATTTCTTCGTCTGAATTCGAAGTGCAGGAGCTTTCGTGCTCCCATGAAATCCTTCCATTTGCAGTTGGGTTCACCCAATCCTCTTCTCGTATAGTTATCTTGTAAATACAATTGATATTGTCATCACTATCATAGTTGTGCACCGGTTCAATGTAGCATGCTCCTTCAGCTCGATCTAGTGGTACTACTACGCGTAGTGACTTTTTCTCAAAGATCATTTTGCTCTTTTTAAGATTGATGATTCCATTCATATCAGTGGCCCAGTATATTCCTGGTACCACATGATAGGGATTACTTTCATCTACAATCTCTATCACTTGAAAATCCACTTGCGTGCTCGCACCTTTAATATCTACTATTACCCCTTGCAATCTTCCCATCGGCAAGATCTTCTGTTGGTTCGTCATTCGTAACTGAATAGGAGACCGCTATAGCATGGGTCTACCCATTTGTTCCCATGTTTACTTTGGTAGTACATTCACGTCCGATCCTAGATCTAGGATGACCTGATCCATTTCATACTCGTCGATTTGCACAGCCAACCTCGTTTCCCTTCCTGTGCATAATGCATGCTTTCCAAGTTTCTGGACCATGCACAGTTCTCTTGACCCCATGCACCTAGTGATAAGTTCCTGTAGGCCTTTTACTGCCTTTCTGTCACGTAGAAGTTTCCTGCATGTCTCTAGAAAGGTATTGAGCATTGAAGGATCCATTCCTAGTTCTAATTGATCTTTACTACCTGAAGTGGAGACCTTCGTGAAGCTCTTCTTAGCTCCCATGAATGTCTCCTTCGTGCATTCTAAATCAAATTCAGGTTCCTTAGTAGGAGCCTTGCAAACCTACACATATTATTCTGGATGCTTACCTTTATCAATGCCAGTGGTCATACCACTACTGAGCATCATGTTTACTTTCGGGTTTTCTTCGCGCGGCTCAGACCTCATCATCTGCAAATTCTAAGTTGGAGGGGGCTGAAGTACCCCTTTTTCACGTAGTCTCGCTATCAATGTAGGGTAGTCTTCTGCCTTATGATCAAACTGAGTTCAGTACAAACATGATGTCCTCATCTGGTTTGTACAATCGTGGGCATAGTGCCCTGGCCCTCCGCAATTATAGCAAATTAATTGTTCGTGACCCCTTCTTGGTCCCATTCCACCTCGACCTTGATCACATTCCTGAAATCTAGCATGCACCATTCCTGCATTCGGGTCGAGGGCTCATGTTTCAATTTGCACCCTATAGGCAGAGGTCTGATCCATCATTATTTTGTAGCTTATGCAGGTGCACTCATCATGGCCTATCGCCCTGCAGAAGTTGCAAAACAATTGTTAGGACGTCTGTGTATATTTCTGCAATAGATGACAATTATTCGTAGTGTGTTTTTCTCCTATCTGGTAAATCGCACACTATAATACAGGTGTCGTGCTCATCCCTACTTGTGCCTCAGGTCTTAATGGCATTGGTCCTCCTCTTGCTAAGTAGTTCGCGAACACTGGACAATGGTCCTTGTCGCGCCCCTGACCTTGCATTTTATGCACCATACCTCCTCACGTGCCTCCGGCCAAGGTGTCCTGTCCTATTTCAAACTTTTCATTTCCAAACACAGATTTTGCAAATGCTCATGGATTTTTTGGACTCCCAGACCAGGGTCTTGTATAGGGGTCTCATGCAATCTCATCGCCATTTCTAAAGCTTCCGCCTAGGTGGAAAGTTTTTGCTATGACAGCACCGTCCTTAAGTGTGGTGTCAGTGATGCTACAAACCATGCGTGATGTTGTCCATCTGTCAACGTCATGTTGGCTTCGCGAATCATACCCTTCAGTTTTTGGTCCGGATCCCAGAGGGTCTCACCCAGGTGTTATAGACATATTTGGGCACTGTAACCCCAATCATATATGTCCATAAAACAATGGCTTCTAAGTCCCTAAAAGTGTTGTTTCATAGCTTAAAGGAACAAGGTCATCTAATTACATCATCTCCTAGAAGTTCTCCATAGAAAACTGCTCAGAACTAGTCAAAACTAGACCATACAGACTGCTCAGTGCAAAGGGTGTGATGCATCTCACCTTCCACATGCAAAAATTGCAATGCATACTGAAAATCCCTTCTGTAGGGTGTGATGGGCGAGAGTAGACAAATGGAAGAGACAGTTTGCAAGGTGGATGATCATGGAATCTTCCAGAAACTTCTCCTGTGACACTTGCCTCTCTGAATTCACCCAGGATGAGTAAGAATCATGAATCTCCAAGTGGAATCAGAACTATCAAAGAGAGGACACTAATCAAAATCCCAGAGCTGACTCACCTTGCATCATCTATATATGGATCCCTCATCCCAGAGATCCAGAGGCTAGAATCTTGTATCTTGTTAAGGAAGTGTTTGTTGGGGTCCTGGTGGAACATCATAGTGTTGGGTGATCTAAGCTTTTTCATGAGGTGAAGAAGGCTTTCATGCTTGGAGCATGAATGCCAGGTCAAATCAAGGTTTAACCTTCTTCTATCTTTACAATCAATAAAGGTATCAAGTTTTCCTCCACATTTCTTGTATGTCTATAATATATCAATTGTGTGGTCAATATATGTTTGTCCTATATCTTTTAATGATTGAGATCTTTGCATTTGAGGTAATAATGCGCTCGAATTTAGAGTACCTTTGAAGCGGAGTAATCAAGGAAGGAAGCAAAGATCCGTCAGAGGGAGAAGGAAACAAGCAAGACCAAGAAAGATTGAGGTTGGTATTCTTTGCTCCTCTCCTATCTACTTCTCGTAAAGGAAAACAAAAGTAACTTTAATCTGTTTGTTTCTAAGATAACTACCCATCTTAGTGGGACTAGCAGCTCTGCATACACAGTAGATTTCCCAATAACAAAATGGTGACTCCGCTGGGGAGCAAATAGCTTGTTTTCTTGTCTATATTTGTTTACTTTATAAATGACAGACGAAACTTGAAGTCAAGCCAACTAGCCTTCGAACTGCATTTTCTATGCAAGTGCAAAGTAGATCAATGCTGCTTTAGTCTATCTCTGGGTTTTGTTTATAAATGGAACAATTGATTTGCAAACATCCTAATTGCCCTGGTGGTGGCTCAAGTGGCCTCATTAGATCAGCCCCTGTGATTTTCATTTACTAACTATCATTAGCTCGGCTTAAATCCCTGAACTAGCCTACAAACTGTGACCAAGAACCAAGTTGAAGTCTTGTCCCTTGACCATCACACCTCCTCTAAGGAATATGGATACATCGCACCTCCCGTGTGCAGTAGGTGGGATGCGTCGCTCTTTCCTTGTGTTACAAGTGCGATGATCAGATAAGACATATTCTGCTTCCATATTTTGGTTTTTTGTTTAGTCTCTTTAGCTTTATTCAGGAGTTTTGTTGTCTGTGATCAGTATACCACTGTTGAAACTCCCTTCCTTTGCATGATTCAGCCTCCATTGTACAAAGAACTGTAAATTTTTTTATGTATTGTTCGCCATTTACAGTTCTCCTTTACAAAGAAGTAGCGCAATCAAACTGTCGTCTTTTGATTTGGAAGTGTCACAAGTGTCATTTTCAGTAAAAGAAAAGAATCCTACTATTCTTTATGGTTGATTACACTGTTACGCTTGTATTTGATTTGAATTAATATTTTTTCAAGTGTTGAAAATAGTTTTCAATTCAAATCGCAAACTGTCATCATTATCTTCCTTTCGTCTTTTGAAGAGAAAATTGTTGGCACTGTCACTTGAAACGATTCAGATTTGTACTTAGCATTCTTTTTGTCATTCACACATTAAGAAAGTGAAAACAAATACATGCATGTGCATGTGCATTTAGACTGCTTATTGATTTTGATTTAGGACAATGCATCTAGTGTGCTCTCTACTCTATGTTGAAAGAATCCCGCTTCTCTTTCCTTAGTAGCTAGGATTTTCATTGCAAAAAGAAGATTAAACGATTGTTTATCATCTTAGATTGCATTTTAAGACTTGTATATCTACATCATGTGGTGAACCTGAAAGGAAAACTTCTTAAGAAAGATTAATTGTAAAATAAATTCAATGAACATAAAAACGCTTTGGAACCTAACGCACAACACTTCTAAGTCTAGGCTAGAGACGTATTACGGCATCGTAAAGCTTGGTAACTATCGATTTCATCGTAGGTTGGGTGATAACTCCTCTTTGAGATGGCAAGTGCCAGTACAGACTTGCGCTCCCATGTACTGTTGAGTATATATTGGGAGACCACAATAGGCTATATCCTTTATCCTTAGGAAGCTGTGTCTGCCACCCTATCGATCGCAATGCACTGAACACAACATTCAGGAAGATTGACTGCCGTACCATAAAAAGTACTCTGTAGTTTTGCGATTTGTTTGGTAATCCCTCTGTCTAGATTTCCAAAGTCGTCTCTTTCATTCCTTTTTAGACTCCTTAAAGGAAAAGTTCAATCTGAGCACTTGTCACTTCAGGCTCATTAAAAATCGAAAGCAACTAGAGTCATCTTTAGATTTTTCTCAAATCTTAAAAATTTAAAAAGCAAGTTGTGTCAAAGCATCATAAAATTTATTTTAATTGGAATAACGTCATTGTTCCCTCATTGGTCTTAGGTTGAGGAAAATGGAGTCCACCAACCAAGGATTTCCCCTTGGAGGAAATCCTAGTCCTTTCTCCTCTTGGGGAGATGTTGGCGCACCTCATATGGCCACATTGTCCCTCCCAGTACTGACAATCAGCTTGCCAATATGGCTCTTCTCGACCTCTATCATTCAAACCACCGCGATTCCTAGGCAATCAAGTTAGCAACTAGATGATACTAGAGTTAGTCCCCAACCTTCTACTTCACTTGTTTCTCCCTCCCCTCCTTCCTCTTCGCTTGGTGAGGTTGATAAAGCTAAAGACCAAGTAACTGAGAAGAAGAAGAAAGGGAAGGAGAAGGAGAAGAAAAAGAAGGAGCCAAAGGCAAAAAGGGGCAACCGTGCCTCATCTAGAAAAAATCCACACACTGCACTGTCCAAACCCAAATCTCCATGTGTCATTTGCAAAGGGGACCACTATCATCAAGATTTTCCTTGCATCCCTCAGATCTTAAGGGACTGGTCTCCTCATTTGCACAATCCAGTGTCATCAACCTCTGATGATCATGTTGAGAGTACACTGTCAACTAGTGAAAACGAAGTCTCTAGACAGAAAGGAAAATGTAAATTTCATTGCAAACTATGTGAAGGCAATCATGTCATCCACCATTGTCCCTTCCTGGATGAAGCTAAAAGAGTCTTGGATAACTGTCCTACTTCACCGCTATGGCTTCCTCCTGGGTATAAGAATCTCTTGACGAGTCCATCACTAGTTGAAAATCTAACTTACACAACCTTGTGGTCGGTCGAAGCATCTATCATTGAAGATAAACCCTCTAAGTCCACACCAGATGAAAGTCAAAAGGTCGAGGTAGTGATCGACCTGGTCTTGTCTTCGGAAGGTCCATCTTCAAATGATACAGTGATCGAAGAGAATGAGAACGACATTGTTCAAATTCTTTTCATAAACACATATTCCAATGAACATGGGGGTAATTTACCTGTTCCTTTACCGTAGGGAGGAAGTTCATCAGAGTCATATCCATCCATTTATTCGGTCCCACCTCCAAGCAACCTAGTCATTTCCTTTGATTGGAATCTACTAGGCAGACCCCGTCTACCATCTAATGTACCATTTTGAATCATTGTACAAGCTTACATAATGGTCATGGTCGATGCCATCATAGATGAAGGGGTTTCTGTGAGTATCCTTTCATCAACTGCTTGGAAAGTGCTTGGTTTGCCATCGCTTCTACCTAAGATGTGAAATCTAACAGGCTTCGACAAAGGAACCAGTCGACTGTTTGGGATCCTTCCAAGTTTGCCTATAACTTTGAGAAGGAAAACCATGTATCTAAACGTAATGGTAGTCCAAGGACATTTAGATTATAATCTGCTCCTTGGGCATGACTATATTTATAGCATGGGAGCCATTGTCTCCTCACTCTTTCAAGTAATGCATTTTCTGCATGAAGGCCATGTGGTCCAACTCATAGACCAGCTTTCATTCCCCAGCTCACACATAGCTAATAGTCAAATGCCATCCCTAACTGGTCTTTTCACGCAAGGAATGTCTCATCAATCTCCAGTTCATCCACCTGAAGAATGCGAGTAATTCGGTGGCCATGACTGAAACCTAGAGGGCATGCACCTTGGTCTGCTTCGGTAGGGAAACTTTGGGTATAGGGTAGGTTTCTGAGAAGGATATATGACTAGTCCGATACTCGTCCATTTAGGAAAATGGGATTAGACCAGAATAAGATTCCCTCATCAAGGTTAGGTGGTTGGAGCTAGAATCACCTTTGTCCAAATGGACTAAGCCAGGAATTGTTTCTGTCTGCTACGCAGATGGAAACTATCTTGCAAATGCGAGAACTTCTATATGGTAGCCTGGAAACTCTATTTCACTATACCTGGGGGCATGCAAACCTTTTTGCAAGCAAGTGAAGAGTGACCATTTATTTTCTTAGGTTGTAGATTCTCAACCCTTTAAACTCGTAGGATTGGTCGTTCCTAGCTTACATAAAGAAAGGATACGGAGCAAAGCTTTGAGTGGTGCAAGCTCCATAAAAATGGAATCTATTAATGAGACATCCGTATTATGCGACTGGCACGAGCAGTTTTTATGCAAAGTTCAAGCTCGTTAACAATTAAACCTAAGCAATGAGCAAATGTTCCCCCAGAGTTTAAGCTTATTAAAAAATGAACCAATATCCGGTAAATAACCATTGCAAACGCATTATCATCAGCTTTTGAGCCCTGGTCATGTTCTCATCGTCACCTCTACTCTGTTTTAGCAGAACATACACCTCCATTTGATTGTTTACCCTTTTGAGGAACAGCTACGACGAGTGATTCTGTTAGCCATCCTTGTGACACTGCTGTGATTAGAAAATTCCAAACCTTACCTGGAATCAATAGCTACCTGAAAATATCACTCATTCCTCAAAAACGAGTCTCCTTTAAGCTCTTTTCATCTAACTCGTAAAATATGAAAATATTGCCAAGAAATTGGCCTCTCCAGCTCGTTAAAGCTATCAAACGTGTTATCCCTCCTCTAGATTTTAATCTTTTTGGACCTGAGGGATTATTACATAAAAAGATCGAGCGCTTGTGTTGTTCGGCTCGTTAAAACTATCGAAAATTCATCCCTTTCGTATTATTTTATACTTTTTCAGACATAAGGGATTATATGATGAAAAAGGATTATTGGAGTTTCCTTTCTGTCCCTTTTCAGACTCTCTAAAATTAAAAAATGACCGAGTTGTCTTTGTCATTAAACTCATTAAAACCAATAGCGACAAACTTGCCCATAGAGACAAGAATGAGTTTCACTGTCACTAGGCTCGTTAAAACATAGCGATGGGTTTGCCCGAAGGGAAAATTATAGAAAAAGCATATGTTAACCTCCTCAAGCTTGATAAAAATAAAGAGGTATTGGTTAGCAATGACTAGGGAAAATTGGGTAGAAAACTTGAAGAAACTTTATTGGTAGCGAGTCGCTCTTGAACATGACACTTTCACTCCATCGCCATGATTGAGTTGGGTTGGGTTATTCCATTCACCGGTCATATTACCATTGGTCCATCGTACCATCCATATTTGGGGTTAACGCTACCAATCCATTTCAATGTTGCTGATATGTTCAAGAGAAGTCGATCAGAGAATTCACCAACCCAGCTTGTGTCTCATCTGCTGCAATACCTTCACCCTTCATTCTTTCATGGTCGCCACCCTGAACCTTGTATCATCAGATTGTTTTCACCTCCAAAAAATCATTTGCTCCATTTCATGTCATAGATGTGAGATTCATTAAGGCCCTCGTACAACAGATTACTTCTTTTCGACGACAGTTCATTATCTAAGAAGTCAACGCAACAACCCTTTCAGTACTTTAAAGCCTGCATGCCTCAATGGCAACTTTCTCACTTTCGGTGACAGGTTTACATTAATGGCCTTTGACTGAAATATTTTGCGTGGTGTTTGACGCCAAGTCCCTTTTTCACACAACGCGAATTGTACTGTAGTACCTTGAGGGTCATCATCATTATCAGTGATTCCTCTTGCACCTGTTAACATCTTACATCATTGGCTGGTAATCAGGCGATGTCTTTCCATGTTCGACTCCAAAACATTTTTCACATGGATCGACTTGTACTTTAGGTGAATATTGGATGAGTTTGAAGAACCCAAATCTAGTTTCATCCATCTGGGCTACGATATATTCGGGAAAATAAAGACATCAAATGTACATCACTGCTGCACAAATGATCATCTGAATCAAAGGATGATGGCTCTATTAGAATCATCAGTCTGCCACACAGACAGTTGTCTGTCCTATGTACATGAAAATGAATTTATAAAGTTGAGCATGGGAATGACCGCCTCAGTAAGATCATGAAAATATTATGAAGATAATGTATTGTATTGTATCTTATTACAGGTCACCTTCCGGTTTGAAAAACCTCGGATCCTCATGATAAATCATTTCACCTGACATCAAAATATTTTTGACCTCATGTTTTAGGGGGCAACTGTTATAGACATATTTGGGCACTGCAACCCAATCATATATGTCCATAAACCAAGGGCTTCTGAGTCCCTAAAAGTTTTTTTTCACACCCTAAAGGAACAAGGTTAGCTAATTACATCATCTCCCAGAAGTTCTCCACAAAAAACTGCTCAGAACTGGTCAAAACTGGACCATACAAACTGCTCATTGCAAAGGGTGCGATGCATCTCACCTGCCACATGCAAAAAGTGCAGTGCATACTGAAAATCCCTTTTGTAGGGTACGATGGGCGAGAGTAGACAAATGGCAGAGACAGTTTGCAAGGTGGATGATCATGGAATCTTCCAGAAACTTCTCCTGTGACACTTGCCTCTCTGAATTCACCCGGGGATGAGTAAGAGATCATGAATCTCCAAGTGAAATCAAGAAATATCAGAGAGAGGACACTAATCAAAATCCCAGAAGCTGACTCACCCCCTTGCAATCATCTATATATGGATCCCTCATACTAGAGATCCAGAGGCTGGAATCTTGTATCTTGTAAGGAAGTGTTGTTGGTTTCCTAGTGGAACATCATAGTGTTGGGTGATCTAAGCTTTTCATGAGGTGAAGAATGGATTTCATGCTGGGAGGATGATGCTGGGTCAGATCAATGGGTTGTAATCCTCTCTTCTAATCTTTATATCAATAAAGCTATTCAAGTTTTCCTCCACATTCTTGTATGTCTAATAATATATGCATTTGTGTGGTCAATATATATCTTGTCCTATATTGTTTATGATTGTAGATCTCTGCACTTTGAATGTATTATGCTGCTTTGACTTTACAGGTACTCTTTGAAGCGGAGTAATCAAGGGAAGAGCGGCAAAGATCCGTCAAAGGGGAGAAGGAACAAGCAAGGAACCAAGCGAAAGATTGAGGTTGGTATTCTTTGCTCCTCTCCTATCTACTTCTCGTAAAGGAAAATGAAAGTAACTTTAATTTGTTTGTTTCTAAGATAGCTACCCATCTTAGTGGGACTAGCACCTCTGCATAGGCACTAAATTTCCCGATAACACTCAGTCAAGTATTCAGTTGTTTTTCAATTTGTATATGAAAAGGATACTTAAAAGGAAAAAGGATAACAACTAAGACGTTAGAACAAACGAAAATTTGAAATGCATTCTGGTGTTGAACATTGGGTATATGGATCTTAGACAAATACAAATATTTCCAAATAGTTTTTGAATTTTCATAAGAACTTGTATGCAATGATCTGAAAGTTGGGTCTACTAACTTTCATTGTCTCGTTTAGCGGTGTTAATCATATCTAGGAGTCTTTATTAAAGACATTGCAACAAATACAATGAGATAAAAAACCATTAACTGAAAATGATGTAGAGTAATATGATATTGATACCTTGATTAGAAATGACCCCATTAGTTGTGTATGATATTATAGAAATAGAATGAATGCTATATGCTAGCTAATTTTACATGATTCTAAGTACTTGGGTTATGTTGTTGACTATTTCTTTGTAACAAAATTCCAAAATCGAGGAAGCTAACATGAACATGGATTGATATGGTTAAGAATGCTCCTACCTATAGAACAAGTACAAACATTGAAACTGAAAATTTCTTTTACAAGTGCTTGTGTTGTGATTCAATTAAACTACCTACAAATTTGAAAACTATGCAACATCATTGTCATAGAAAAACTTGTAGGAGAGGAAAACAAATGCACTATAGGTTAAATTTTCTAATTCCACCAATGTGAAAGATGCAAATACTTGAACATATGGAATTTTACAATGCAAAAAAAAAAAAGTGAATGTGAGAGCGACATTTGATGCACTAGAAAATATGGAACATGATGAGACATATGCATTTGATAGTTTTCTTGAAAAATTAGGTATAAGAAGATCTAATTACGTCCATGCAATTCAATGTACTATGAAATGAAGAACAATTCTATTGAAAAGAGAGCTAATTGACATATGGACTAATATATTTTCTCGACATTTTCCATTAATATGGGATGCAAATAGTGATGCTCAATTTCTACTTGACTCATATGCTACAACTACTTATTGTAGCTCATTTATAGAAAAACTAGATAAAAAATGACATCGACTTATAAATGTATATGAAATGAATGTCAAAAACTGATGGTGACATCATAGAAACAATTGAAATACTTGGAAAAGATTTACTGAACTTACAACAAATTTCTACACAAAAATCCATATAGATAATGTTGTTATTGCCATTGAATACTAGTTCAAGAAAATTGATTCATTAATGAAAAAGGTATTATAGACTTTATGTGAAGTTGCTTATGTTACTTAGTGCAATGGATAGAAAATATTTCAAATAACCTAAACACATAAGCAAATTGAAAACACATATAATCACATAAACAAAGAAAAATTTAATAAAGGAGTTCACCAAACTTGCTCACTACATCTCCTGGTCCTTTAGCTTCCAATGCTAATTGCTTTATTTTGTCTTCGAAATGCTTTTACATGTATGAGCTCAAAAATAGTAGATCAAATGAAAAAATGGACCTCACCAATGCGTTCAGCTCGAAATTTCAAGTCAGACGAGTATAAACTTGACCATACTTGGCCACTTGGCCTCCAAACCCCCTGGAGAAATCCAAAACTGCCTCTGTCCCTACAAAACCACTTTCTAGTGACAAAAAACACCTTGGTCTATGCACTGGTGGTTTGGCTGGTTCAGTGTTTGCCTAAAGTTTAAACATTGTTTTGGTGGCTTGGTTAACCAAGTCCCACCCTTGGCATAATGGTTATCGGACTACGTATTAAGGCATTGGTTATATAAGGTTTTGGTGGGTCAGAGGTTTGAAACCCCCGCCCTACCTTCTGCCATTGGTTATGTTATACAATGTATGTGATATATATTGGTGGTGATATATGCTAAGGTTTCTTCTTGCTGTTGCTAGTATATGGTTCGGTTAATACATATATGGTATGTCATTTCACACGCCCACTGAATGTGGGATATTTCAATAATAAACTAAGGGTTTCGACGGCTATGTGGTTGACCCCAGCTGTCGACCCTTTTTTCCAGCAATTAAACCCACAACACCATAAATATAACCTCACCCCCAATCCTAACAAGACTCACCATAGCCCATCTAATGTGTCCCTTCTAGCGAAAACTCAGACTTTTGGGAGGTCAGGGGTTTGATCCTCTCTGATCCCAAAAATTTTGGAAATAAGGCCACATTGGGAAAAATATGGGTTGCCACATGTCAGCACTGGATTGGCCCATATCAACCAATCACACTACGGCACATCACCTTTTCTGCTGACATAATCCAGGGTAAGTGGTGTATTCCTGGGATGGCACTTGTCCTGTTGACATCATCCTATTCACTACTAACTATTGACTATTCACCTTTGACTTTTTGACATTTTACCCTAATTTTCCAAAAACTTTGACTGGTTTTAACTTCTTCATCTATATTGGAATTTATGCGCCATTTGCACCATTGGAATCATATCGATGAGCACTTTGACTTAATCCTACTTTCATATATATTTTAAGCCTTTGATATCAAGGAAAAACTGGATCCATTTTGGATCACTCCTCCCCACTGGAAGCTTTTGGACTACCAAAAGTTGGTTTTAGCTATCAAGTGAGGATAAAGTTCCTTCACTTTTCCAATCTCTATCCATCGTGCTTTACTCGGATTTGTACCTTTGAATCCAACTCGAAGATACTCAACATTTCCTCATTGTGATGTCCTTATCCTCCTGTCAAGAACTATATCCTCCTATAGCTCATTGAGATACTTGGGCAAAAGATCTTCAATGGAAGGTAACTAGCCTTTCTCTTTGAGATCTTCAATCAATGAAGGCTCATACAATCGCAAGTTTTCAACATTTACAACGGAATAGATCTACATATAAGCTGGTAGATCTAGGTGGAAAGCATTTTCACCAATTTTGCCAAGTATTTTGAAGGGACCATACCTAATTGGTTTCAACTTCTTACCTTCCCTTTGCAGTCTTTCTTTGCTGATGTACAACCAGACTTGATCACCAACTTAAAAACTATGCTCAACTCGATGCTTGTCATGCCATGCCTTATACTTGGCTTGGCTTCTTTCTAGTTGTTCGTATACTTCCTGGTGAATTTCCTGGATTTTTTCAATTAACTTGGTTGCTTTGTCCACATCATTGTGTCCATCAACTGTTATGTCCTTACCAAAGACAAAATCCAAGGGAGACTTTGGTATAAAACCAAAACAAGTCTTAAAAGGATATCTCTGAGTAGAAGAATGTTTTGCATGGTTGTAAACATGCTGCACATAAAAAAAATACTCATCCCGAAGTTTGGGATGCTTGTTACAATATCCTCGAAGAAACTTTGGGATGCTTGCTACAATAATATCGAAGCAACTGTATCACTATCCTATCAATGGAAGGCGACTTTATCAATAATATAATATGTATATATAATTTTTTGGCGAATCTCTCACGAGGCATGGCGAATATTTTACTCAATTATAAAATCTTGTAAGATCTTGGTATTACCATGGGTTATCATAAACTTGGAGC